>WOVY01002318.1:0-98447 GCA_013436015.1 Rhipicephalus annulatus | reverse complement strand
AGGATAGAAGCCTGCTGAATTCGCGCATTAGGTGGGACGTAAAAAGACGTGCCTCGGTCGCTGAGATTTCCTGAGGTACCCCCACTCGCGAGAACATCTCCAACAGTGCTTCAGCGATCCTTTCTGTTTCAATACTGGGCAGCGCCACCGCATCAGGATACCGCGTTGCCATGTCCACCATTGTCAAACATACTATTCCCTTTTTCTGACTTGGGAGGATAATGGTCCCACAATGTCAATGGCCCTCTCTTAAACGGTTGTATCAATGACGGGGGTTTACCCAACGGTACTCGCCCAACATAAGTGTTTTGGGAAAGTTCTCTGGCACGTGTCGCACGATTTCACAAATCGTGTGATGTCAGAAAGTACCCCGGGCCAATAGAACTCCTCGAGGATACGGTCTGTTGTGCGTTTTATACCCTGATGGCCCGCACGAATTCCTTCATGAGCATTTGCATTACACAATGGCGGAGGGCTGTAGGTACAACAAGTGTTCAGTTTCCTCTCTTCGATCTGAGCTTGTACCTCCTGTATAGAATTTCTTCTTTTGTAAAGAAAAGAATCTCGGCAAACCTGGTCTGGATGGGTTTATCGACGGCCTCAAAGCATTTCTGTAAGCTAGCGTCATCCCTCTGACTTTTCTGCAAGTCACGTGCACTCATATCAGGGGACTTATTGTTGGTACCGGCAGGCGACGAGAACTCTGTCCGACATGTCGCGGCGAGTTCGTTTCCTTTGATTGCCTCGCAACCGAAGTGAATGCATCTGTAGTATAAGATCCAGTCAGCGATCCGTCGTCCGCTCCCACCCTAGATGATATTTTCATCGGACTAGCTGGACGTAGGTGTCTTTTCCAATCTTGATCAGGATCGGAGGCGTCACGGACCCCTTGGACGTTTCCCAGAACGACGTCATACCGTGGGTCATCCATGCAGATCGCGCGAGTCTTGCCTGAGAAAAAGGGTGAAATAATTCGCACGTCTGCCTCCGGCAGTTTCAGTACCCTTCGATCAAGAAGACACACAGAGGAAACTTTCCCCGTCAGATTGCTGACTGGTACAAGGGACCTTCTCACAATAACCGAGTCGCATCCTGTATCCCGTAAGACCGTAACGGGCTGGTTTTCAAGGACGCCTTCGGCCGTAGGCATAGACTTGTCCTCCCACTTGATTCTCGTACGTTTCGAGCAATCAGTACCTTGCCGGGAAGCCTGTGTCTCCTGGTTTGATGCTTTCGGACCTTCTGCTTGCTCTTTCAGGCAAGAGGCTTTACCGCTTTCCTTGTTAGGGCAGTCCTCTTTGCTATGCCCACTACGTCTACATTTTCCGCAGAAGGCTGGTTTTGTCCTTGGCCCTTTAGTATTTGCCCAGCAATCTGAGGCCTTATGACCGCGCTTTCCACAAAGCAAGCAATGTGGTTTGTCCTTTTCCTCTTTCCGTAGTGCGGCCTGCGCTCGATCTGGTGGCTTTTTATGGTCCTTGTCGTCCTTACCTTTACCAAGGTTGACGAAACCCTGCGCCTCCATATAATGATCAGTAGCTTCTACCAGCTTTTCAATTCCTCGGCAATCCCTTTCCCGCAGGAAGATTGCCAACTTCTCGTGGCACTGCGTGATGAATTGCTCTGAAAACAATAACGTCTCGCAGAGCTTCGTACGTCCGTTCGGTCTTGGCCATCTCTTGCCAATGGTCGAAATAACCTAGTAATCGCCAGCGAACTGTCGACCCGTTTCGCAGTCCTCAGGCTTCGCCGACCGAAACTTAGTGCGGTAGCCCTCCTCTGTAAACCGGAAGCGCTGCAACAACGTTTTCTTTAACGTTGCGTAATCCATGGCATGGTCAGGTTGCCATTCTGCCAACAACACTTAGCGCTTCACCGGTCAAACAAAGGCTCAGTGAAAGGGCCCACTTGTCTTGCGGCCAATCCTGGCTCCTGGCGACGCGTTCAAAGCGCTGGATGTACGCGTCCAGCTCGTCGCGAACTTCGTTGAAGGGCGGTATGAGTTTGTGCGGACTTTCGTAGCTTTGAGGAGAACCCATGTGCGGACCCTCTACTGATTGACCTGTAGTCACGCTACCCGTTGTCGCATCTAACTCTCGGAGCTTCAACCTTAGTTCGAGAACCTCCTTTTCTGCCTGTAGCCTCGCCAGTGCCTCGGCATCAGCTTCTTTTGCTGCATTGCGTTCGGCTAAACGTACTTCCCGCGCTTCTCGTTCACGTACGCGCTCTTCATCGATCCACTGCTTTAGCCCTGGACCGCTCAACCCCAGTTCCTTTCCAATTGCTGTGAGCTTGTCCGTCTCCATCGTCAACCGTCAGACCCGCATAAGCGACGCGCTGCTCTTTTATAGGATAAGAGCAGTCCTGTCTCGCGGACGCCAGATGTGAAGTTAGTGGTGAGGTTCGTCGCGCCGCAGAGCGTGTGACGCGTTGCGGATGGAGGAGACGGTATCTGACGTTAACAAACCACACTACAATTGTATTTGACAGCATACACACACGAAATACATAAAGCGGCAGCGTACACTGCTAGTCATTGTCTCACGTGGCGGTGCTGGGGACCAGGAGGCTGTGGGGCTGGCAGAGTCCCTGTGATGACGTAATCGTCGTCGGGTAGATGTCCGGTGTGGAAACGACGTAGCAGCAGCAGGGGTTAAGGGGCCGAGTGAACGAACCGTCGCTCGGTAGCCGGTAGCCAGATAGGGCTCGTCCGCGCCAGGCCAGGACCTTGCGACGCTCGTCTCGACGGCGGTGGACAATCTGGAACCTCGCGCGTAGGTGCGGGTTCTCCGAGAGCAGCAGGCCGCGTCCCAGTCTTGCCAGGCGAGGACCGTGAGGCGCTCGCTGTCCCGAAGACAGGCGCCCTGTGTATGCGAACCTCGCGCGTAGATGCGGGTTCTCCAACAACCTGCCGCCCGTTCTGCCGGCGTTCCAAAAAAAAAAACTGTCTCGCCTGCGCGCGCCCTTCTTAATCTTCTCTGCAGCCCGAGCTCCTTCGTTTTTCTCGCCTTCCAGCGATCGGCCACTCCGTCGTCTGCTCTCGCTTTTCCCTGCTTCGTCACAGATGTCCTCATGAGCGGCCAAAAGTTGGCCAGTTGAAATTATCAGAAAAACAAGGCATACTGAATAATGTTACGGGTAACTTATTTAATAAATTAAATACGATGCACCGCGCTCGGCGAACAAGATGGCGACAGTTCATCAACCACCAGCCACCAACGTCGTCTTTCTCTTTTTCCAGACAGGCTGTGCCGGCTGTTGCGTATCATAACCCCCCGGCGGTAGAAGCACCGTCTCGGTGCTTGAGCAACTCGGATGCGGTAGAAGGAGGGTGATAAGGCTTGAGTCGAGCTATGTGCACGATGTCACTCGAAGGTGACGATGATGACGTTGAATTGGCTCGAACGATCTCGTATGTAACGTCAGTCACCTGGCGAACGAGGTGGTATGGTCCAGTGTAGCGTGACAGCAGTTTTTCAGAAAGTCCTACACGCCAAGTGGAAACCAGAGGAGGACAAGGGAACCCGGTGAAAAGTGCACGTTTCGATGATGGGAATCGTAGAGCTGTCTTTGGTGCTCCTGTGAAGCCTGCAGGCGGCTGCGGGTGAGTTGGCGTGCGTGATCGGCTCGCGCGATGGCTTCGCCGGCATACTCCGTGACCGAGGGCAGCAAGGTGTCAAATGGTAGGGCGGGTTCTCGGCCGTATAGAAGATAGAATGGTGAATAGCCGGCAGTGTCGTGACGTGACGAATTATATGCGAACGTCACAAATGGCAAATGAACGTCCCAGTCCTGTTGGTCGGCCGCTACGTATTTAGAAAGCATGTCGGTTATGGTGCGGTTGAGGCGCTCTGTAAGACCGTTCGTTTGCGGATGGTACGAAGTAGCAAACTTGTGCTTGGCAGAGCAAGAGCGCAGGATCTCATCAACGACAGCTGATAGGAAGGTGCGACCCCGGTCAGTGAGAAGTTGGTGTGGAGCTTTGTGTACTAAAGTAATATCATATACCAGAAAGTCCGCCACATCGGTTGCGCAACTCGTCGGAAGTGCTCGTGTGATAGCGTACCGTGTCGCATAGTCAGTGGCGACAGCGATCCATTTGTTGCCTGAGCTGGAGATCGGGAATGGGCCAAGCAGGTCGAGGCCAACTCGAAAAAAAGGTTCAATGGGATTGTCGATCGGCTGAAGGAATCCAGCTGGTAGGGAAGATGGCTTTTTGCGGCGCTGGCAGGGTTCACAAGCGGCGACGTAGCGTCGAACAGAGCGGGCAAGACCAGGCCAAAAGAAACGACGACGTACACGGTTGTATGTACGAAAGACGCCCAAGTGGCCCGCCAAAGGAGCGTCATGAAGTTGGTTGAGAACAGTCGCACGAAGATGTGCTGGTATGACGGGGAGCAAGTCATGGCCATATGGATCAAGGTTACGGCGATACAGGATGCCGTCTTTTACCAGGAACATTTGCAGAGATGCGTCGCGAGGCCTTGACTCAAGCTTGCCAATGATGGTTCGCAGGGAAGCATCCAGGCGTTGTTCGTGGCCAAGGTTGAGTAGCTGCGTCACAGACAGAAGGTCTGGAAGGGTGTCAGTATGGGCAGCCTCTTCCACAGGGTAGCGTGATAAACAATCAGCATCTTGGTGTGACCGCCCTGTTTTGTACGTTACGGTGAACGTGTATTCTTGTAATCGTAGGGACCAACGAGCGAGGCGTCCTGTGGGATCCTTGAGTGAGGCCAGCCAGCTGAGCGCGTGGTGGTCGGTGACTACCCGGAATGGACGCCCGTATAAGTATGGGCGAAACTTGGCGACTGCCCACACAAGAGCGAGACACTCACGTTTCGTGATTGAATAGTTGCGCTCGGCTGTAGATAGCAGGCGGCTTGCATATGCTATAACACGGTCATGTCAGCGTTGATGTTGCCTTAGCATTGCCCCGATGCCATGGCCACTAGCGTCAGTGCGAACCTCGGTTGGAGCTGATGGATCGAAATGAGCTAAAATCGGCAGTGTTGTAAGGAGCGTCGTGAGCTGGGAAAAAGATGAGGCTTGATCAACGCCCCATAAAAACGAGGTGTCCTTCTTCAGGAGGTTTGTGAGTGGGCGTGCAATGATGGCGAAGTCCTTAACAAACCGTCGAAAGTAGGAGCACAAGCCCACAAAACTGCGAACGTCCTTTGTTGACTTCGGAACAGGAAAGTCCGTGACGGCGCGAATTTTCTCGGGATCCAGGCAGACTCCTGCGACATCGACGATGTGGCCAAGTACGGGTATTTGACGACGAGCAAAGTGGCAGTTCGACGAGTTCAGTTGAAGTCCAGCTCGACGAAAAACTTCAAGAATCGCCGATAAACGCTTGAGATGGGAGTCGAATGTGGGCGAGAAAACGATAACGTCGTCTAAGTAACATAAGCAGGTTGACCATTTAAACCCTTGGAGCAATGAGTCCATCATTCTTTCGAATGTGGCCGGCGCATTACAGAGACCAAAGGGCATAACTTTGAAGTGATAAAGCCCGTCAGGAGTGACGAATGCGGTCTTCTCACGGTCCATCTCATCCACAGCGATCTGCCAATAGCCAGATCGAAGGTCGATAGTGGAAAAATACGTAGCACCGTAAAGGCAGTCTAAGGCATCGTCGATTCTAGGCAACGGATAAACATCTTTCTTCGTAATTTTGTTGAGATGCCTATAATCTACACAAAAACGCCATGTTCCATCCTTCTTTCTGATCAGGACGACAGGAGAAGCCCAGGGGCTACAAGAGGGTTCGATTATGTCTTTTGCAAGCATCTTTTCGACTTCCTGTTGTATGACTGTGCGCTCGGACCCGGAAACACGGTATGGACGTCGGTGAATGGGACTCGCGTCACCAGTATTGATGCGATGAGTAACAACACTCGTTCGGCTTAAAGCCGTGCTGGCGAAGTCGAAAATGTCACTATAGGACGCCAAGACGTGTCGAAGGGCTTCCGCTTGATCAGGAGCGAGGTCTGATGGTACCATGTGGTCAACGTCGACGCCCGATGAACGTGATAGAGTTGGTTCATGGTCTGAGGTGCAGCAATCATCCACTCTGAAGGGTTCAACCGTATGGTCTTGTAGAGCAGTAATTTCGGCCAGGGAGATACCTTGTGGACGAATTTGGGCAGTGCGGGCAAAATTGACAATAGGAAGGCATGTGCGGTTTTCAACGATTGTCAAAATGGTGTGCGGAACAGCGACGCCATGCGTAAGCATCACGGCTTGAATCGGTGCCACCATGTAATCGCCGTCAGGTACAGGTGGTGAAGAGAAGAGGTCGATATGTGCGACACAGTTAGGCGGAAGGCGTGCGAAATCAATGCAGCAAAGGCGACTTTGGGGTGGATTGGTCACATCAGAAAGTAGAGGCATTTCAAGGTCAAGACAGCCGGCTGAACAATCTATAAGGGCGGAGTGAGCGGTTAGAAAATTTATGCGTAGAATTACTTCATGAGGGCAATTTTCTATAACGGTGAAAATAACAGCAGTGCTTCTATCGGCGATAGTCACACGGGCAGAGCACATGCCAATAATCGCGGCAGTTCCCCCGTCGGCGACTCGAACGGCTCGGTCCAAGGCGGGTGTGACAACTTTCTTTAGGCGGCGACGAAGAGCAGCACTCATTATGGGCACATGCGCGCCGGTATCGATCAACGCGCGCACAGGTACATTGTTTAAAGTAACGTTCAACAGATTCCGGGTGGTCGGTAACGTTACACGAGGATTTCTCGCAGAGGTCGTCAATGCAGCTTCACCTCCAGAAGCTGCACTGCCTAGTTTTCCGGTCGGGGGCGCTGCAAATAGGTCGGAGAGGCAGGACGGCGCTGTGGGGGCGAACGAGATTGACGGCGAGCAGGGGATGGTGAGCGGGCGTAGCGAGGTCTCGTCAGAGGTGCGGCAGAATCAGAGGATGTGGTCGGCATAGGGGAACCAAAATCAAATGTTGAGGACGACTGGTGGTCAGAAGTGGCCTGGGTAGGAGGCCCATAGCGTGCCAGCGGAGCCCAGTGATTGCGGCAGTGGCGAGCAATATGACCGACACGTCGGCAGTTGAAGCATATGGGCTTGTCGTCCAGTGTATGCCATTCGGACAAATTGCTCTGTCGAGAGTAGTTGGGACCAAATCGAGGAGCAGAGGGACGACGATAAAAAGGCTCGGCAGAGTAGACTGGTTGAATGGGGTGTAGGCCGACGTTCGATAATTCTTGACGAACGACGGCTTGTATCAGTGAGATAGTGGTCGGTGAAGGTTCAGGCGTTCGAAATGGAGTAACTACTGGTTGGGCTGCCTCGACTTCACGACGAATGATGCGGGTGAGGTTGTCACATCAGGGAACTGGGCAGACGGAGTCATCACAAGAGGAAGTAGCAGCTGTGTTCGGCAGGTGCGTGATGCCGTGGGTGACGCGGCGGGCTTTAGCCTGTTCTAGACGGCGGTATTCTGTCAGGATCGTGTCGATGCTCGTGACATTATTAAAAACCAGCAGGTTGAAGGCATCGTCAGCAATCCCTTTGAGGACATGGTTAACTTTTTCTTCTTCTGTCATGCGCTGGTCGACCTTGCTACAAAGCGCCAAGACGTCAAGAATGTATGAGACGTACGATTCAGTAGACGTCTGGGCGCGAGTGGCGAGAGTCTTCTTGGCAGCGAGCTGACGACCAGATGAATCGCCGAAAAGATCATGGATCTTCGATTTGAAAAGATCCCAGCTTGTGATTTCGGTTTCGTTGGTTTCGAACCATGTCCGCGGCGTGCCGTCGAGGTAGAACACAACATTGGCGAGCATGAGCGTGGGATCCCAGCGGTGGGTAGCACTGACTCGCTCGTACCAGTGCAGCCAGGAGTCAACGTCGATGGTGCTGCAGCGGAGAAAGTTCCAGGATCCCGCAGGGGTGGCAGGGTGACGTAGGTTGTCGACTCGGATGTCGACTCCAGACAGGCTGTGCCGGCTGTTGCGTATCAATATTTAAACGAAGGGTTCACAGTGCAAGGTAGTGAATTCTTCCTACACATGCACATACAGCCATTACATTTACAAAGTGCTCATGGTTATACGGTAAATGTTTGTCTTTAACCAAGTACCCCAGTGAGTGATAACACAATAAAACACGCCATGGTTACTTACTGACTCTAGTGTGGCACTAGTTGCACAGGGTTTCAAGACAAAATTTTGGTCCCACTAGCCACATTTAATTTGGAGCAAAATGCAAACGTTTCCATGTACCAGGCACCGCATGCAGCTTGAAAGGAGTACCGACACGATCTTGAGGCGCCCCAAAGGGACATATTTCGTTTCCATGACATGCACTATCAACGCACTCCACAAACCAGAGTCAAGCAAGACGTACAAAATGTTTTACTTTCAAACTTTTCTTTGCACGGCACCTGCAAGCCCTCTGCACCCTCATGGACAGTCACGACAAGTCAACACAGTTCACTCGTTTTGTGAAATTTGTGTCCTGCATGCAGCCTGAATGACACAAATCACTGTCAGAGTGCCTCAAGAACAATTAACTCATCATTGTTCATGTGAATCATGTGTGAGTGACGTCAATCGGGCTGATACACCTGATATACCGCAAGTTTGAGTATTCCCGTTATGGTCGGATCTCTCTTGACACGTCACTGCGAAGCATTCTCTCGATACCAAAACTGAAATTTCTGTTTCAGAGTAGAGGTATTCAAAATATATTGAATGTACTCCCAAGCACCATGTTACTTTTTTAGGGTTCTCGACAATTGTGTTTTTATTTAAAGCAACAACTCAAAAATATTTAAAATTTGATGATGTGATTGTGGTTTTGACACATAGGAATCCTTAGTTACACTTCATAATAAAAAAAAAAAAAAGGCTAGCACAGAATTCGGAAAAAGGCTTTGTTAGACTCGGAAAGTAAATATATGCACCAATATTGAAACAGGCATTCATGGGCACAATAAAAGCCCCCCTGGAGACAGGTCAGCATTAATAACCTCAATAACCTTAACCTCAATAACCTCAATAAATACCTAAGAAAAAAAAAAGACATTTGACCTGAAGTTGTGGTATATCTCGATAGTGTTGTGCATGCTTCTAAAAAAAAAAAATGCCTTGGCTATGCTTTATATTACATCAGGTAGTAAACCCATTGTTATACATACAAGTTAGTCATATCGCACTTGTCTAAAGGAACTCCGCTACAACGAGCACCGCTGCAAAGAAATTTCCGCTACAATGAAAAATTCACGATTCCCTGTCAGTAGTCTATAGACTGCTGACTGGGAGTCAATGCATAAATATTGTCGCCGCAACCAACACTTTTTCTTCACTCGTCCTGCTTCAACGAAATTATATGATGCAATTCCAGGCTCAGATGCTTATTGCTATGCAGTAAACCAAATCTTTAACATTTAGATACAATTTCAAAGCCTGAAAATAAGTCAATGAAGTCTAAAACATGCGTTGGCACCACCAGAAACCGCCGTTATACCACTGCTGTTCAGCAAGCATGGGTGCCGCCATTGCTCGATAGTGATGGCAATAAGACTGCCCTGCTTTTTTTTTTTTGCCACTGGCTTGCTTTTGAGCTGCAGATGATCCAAAGCTAAAGCTCAGTAGCTCAGTTCATGCATAAAGTTTTTCAATATACACTAGAGAAAAAGAGGAAACTCTGGCACTAGTGTCTACGGGAGCTGCAACGCACGGTGCTTCAGCGAGCATGGGACTGATGTGTAGTACACACATTTATCTAATATTCGTACTTCTGGCCTGCTTTTGGCTCCGTGTGTGTTCGTGTGGCTTGGAGCTGTTTTCTTACGAAACAAGTATTAGCAAATGTTCAGTGGTTGCGCTTCACCATTTTATTTTTTTTAGACTTACTTTCAAAATCGGCTCACGAAGTTCAAAAGGGTTCAATCTTTCAAAACAAAACCGAAACACAGCAATAAACGAAGCCGCAAGTACGAAGACTAGGCAAATGTGTGTACTACCCATCATTCCCTTGGTCGCTTAACGGACGGACGGACGGACCCTACCCCGAGTATTATTATAGATCCTTTCCTTGGCAATTTCCTGCTTAAAAGTTCGATAGATCTCTAGTGCAGACTTCTTAATCATGCCCATTCTCCACATGTCAGTCTCCGTTTCCTTCACTTTCTTCTTAACCGATAGTTCTTTTTGGTTTGGCCACCTGCTGTTCTCTAAGTATTTACCAGTCAATTTCCTGGTTCGCTTCCTCCATTTTATATCGACATTCTTCATGTACAAGTAGCTGAAAACCTTCCTAGCCCAATGCTCCTCCCCCATTTCTCTCAATCGCTTCTCAAATTTTATCTTGCTGCTAGCTTCCCTGCCCTCAAATGATGTCCATCCCATATCACCTTGTACTCCCTGATTTGGTGTATTCCCGTGAGCTCCCAAAACAAGCCTATCTATTCCACGTTGCTTAATTTATAATCTTGCTTGAACTGCTGATCTCATGCACAAGACCGCATTGCCGAACGTCAGCCCAGGAATCATGATCCCTTTCCATATTCCTCTCACAACATCATAGCTATTGTAATTCCACAGTGCCCTATTTTTCATCACTGCTGCATTCCTGTTACCTTTAGTCATCATGTATATTTTGTGTTCTCTCAGGTACTCGGTCCCATTGCTTATCCATACGCCCAGATATTTGTATTTATCTGTTATCTCTAGCGTGACCTGCTGTATTCTAAGCTCACTACCTTCATTGTCATTGAAAATCATGACTGCTGATTTTTCCTTACTGAATCTAAAATCTAACGTATCTTCTTCATTACCGCAGATGTCCATCAATCTCTATAAATCTTCCTTGTTGTTGGCCATGAGCACTATATAATCTGCGTACATTAATGCTGGTAGTGCCTGATCAATGAGTTTTTCTTGTTTGACTAAAGAGAGGTTGAAGCCCAGTCCACTTCCCTCTAATTTGGCCTCTAATCTTTGTAGGTACATCATGAATAATAAGGGTGACAGGGGACACCCCTGCCTAAGCGTCCGTTTTACCTCTGCAGGCTTGGATACCTGTTTTTTCCACTTTATAACTACCTTGTTACCTTTATAGATATCCTTTAAAAGATTAGTGACTACATGTTCCATGCCTAGTGTGTCCAGTATTCCCCACAATTCCTCTTGAACCACGCTATCGTACTCTCCCTTGATATCCAAAAATGCTAGCCACAGGGGTCTGTGTTCCTTTTCTGCTATTTCGATGCTCTGCGTCAGTGAGAACAGATTGTCTTCCAACCTCCTGTGTTTCCAAAACCCATTCTGCAGTTCCCCCAGCACCCCCTCATCCTCTATCCATGCCTGCAGTCTTTCCTTTATAATCTGCATCGCCAGCCTGTAGACCACTGATGTCACTGTTATAGGACGGTTTATATCAGCTTTGTCCCCCTTTCCTTTATAGATCATGCTCATCCTGCTAAGTTTCCATCCATCGGGAACTTCACCATCGATTATTATTTTGCTCACTGCCTCTCTCAAAGCCTGCTTAGACTTCGGACCTAATGTCTTTATTAGCATAATTGGAATGCCATCTGGGCCTGTTGATGTACTACTAGGAACCCTTTTCTCAGCCCTTTCCCACTCTCGTGAAAATGGAGCCATTACACAACTTGATTCGTCCTTGTCTATTGTGGTGCATAAAGTACTTTGTTGGAATTTTTCTGTCACCCTTGTTCTTATATATTCAATAGCTTCGTCCCCTTCTAGCCTAGCACCTTGGGCTGTAGTTATAAAACTCTGCTCTAGGCTCGTCTCATTTCTTAGGGAGTTTAAATGGTTCCAAAATTTAGCAGCTGCCTTTCTATCTTTTTTATGTACTTCTGCCAGCCACTGAGCTTCCTTTCTTCTAATCTTTTCATTGATCAGAAGGGATGCATCCCTTCTACAGCTTAGAAAGGTTTCCCATTTTCTTTCAACATTATTTGTCGGTTCACCCCACTGCTTAGCATGTCTGTGTTTTCTAGAGGCTTCCCGGTGTTTTGCTATGGCTCTTTTAACTTCCTCATCCCACCAACTTTTGGGTTTGTGTCTTCTTTTTCGGGGTGACTTGTCACGCGTCTTGGCAAGCTCTAGCTCAAAGAGTCTAATTAGATTCGTGTATGTCCACACTGTCTTATTATCCTCCATGATTACTTTCTCAATTTGTTTAGTGGCTATTTCAATTTGCCTTTCTGGATAAAAATTTTCCTGTAGGAGCTCATCTTGTCTCCTTCCCACTTTCACTGCTCTTCCAAAACTTAGCTTGATACGTTTGTGATCACTACCCAGACTTCTGGAGGCACCTTCATCTATATGCATTCCCCGGAGCCTATTATACATCCTATGTGACATCAGTGCATAATCTATCATCGACTGCAGCCTTCCTACCTCCCTTGTTATTTGCCCTTCACACTTCTCGGTACTGTTGCAAATGATCAAATCAAGCCTTTCACACATATTCATGATCAATTTGCCTGTCGGGTTAGTATACCCATCTATATCTTCTATGTGCGCATTCATGTCTCCTAGTATAATTATCTCGCACTCTCTTCCTAACTCCTGAATGTCCTTTGATATACACTCTACCATTGCCTGGTTTTCCTCTCTGGCCTTTGCTCCCGTCCACAAGTACACGAAACCAAGGAGTGTCATTGACCTGCCACTTTCCCTTTTAGCCATAAATGTTCCTTGCACTCCTGCTTGACCCTTTGCCAGTCTTTACTTTTATGAATGAATGCCCGAATACCACCCCCCTTTCCGCTGCCTTCTGTTCTATTACAATATTCCCACGCGTAGTCCAGATTGTTCGGAGGTTGTTCCATGTCCCTGAGATGCGTTTCTACAAAACCATATACCATCAGCCTCTCTTCCCTTAGCTGTTCTTCTATCTCTTCCCACTTCAGCCTGTTCCTACCACCCTGCATGTTAATATACCCTATGTCTGAATTGGCTTGGCGCTCATGGCTACGTCTATTTATGCCCCGGACTCTACCTATCTTAGATATTGGTGCCAGTTTGGAATCATATCTGTCCATACCACCTGTCGAAGAGTCTCCCTGGTTGTTTTCCTCGTTACTAGCTATCCTGCATTCCGAAGAGCTCGCTTGCCCCCCAAAAAAGCTACTGCGCGTCCTGCAAGTCGCCAACCCACCTCATGACCTAGCCGCCCATCGAAGTGAATTCTGTCTCGTTGAAAACCACCCCACCTATGCACCTCTCTGTTTATTTCCACCACCTCAAAGCCTTTCTCTCGACTCATCCACCATATCTCTTGGTTTGCGTTGACAACCGCTCTTTGCAGGTTGCTATCACGCACCGGTACCTCCGGTATCGTGCATATCACTACCTTTTCTTAGGAGAAGTGGCGCGCATGTCATCGACGCCTTTCGCCAGTGTGGTTGCTAGTCCTGCTGTATCTTCATTTAGGACATCGTTTAAACCGCCTGAAATTATCACGAGGTTTCGTCAATCAGCCGTAGTTTTGAGTTTTGCGCTCGCTTGCCTCATGACTGCTTCAAGCTTGCGTCCTGGGAACGCCCCTACTGCAACCCTCTTGTCACCTCTTACCCTCTCTTTGATGGCTTCTGTGCATCGATTTAAATTCTAGTCCCCGGCTATTATCACATGCTGTGACTTTTCAGCTGGAGCGTCCTGCTCCTGGGGGCTACTTGCACCTGTGACGCCGGCTGCTTTGTCCCCTCCCAGACCCACCACTACCTCGCTGAAGCTGGGCCTTGCGACAATTGAACCGGCTGAACCTGTTTTTTCCAAACTTCCTTGCTCTTCCTTCTCCACGGTTCTGGTTGCCGGTTCCCTACTGTTCTCTCTGTAGGCCGCTTCCTTGTTCAGCTTCGCTAGTGCTTCCTCGGCAGACTTCAGTCTTTCTCTCATTGCCCTCGTTTTCTCTTGCTCTGTCGCCAACGTAGTCTAGAGCTCGGCGATTCTCATCAGCAGTTCACTCCATCATTTTCTCCATTTTTTCCTCGACCTCACATTGCCTACACTTCGCGTCAGCCTCTTTTCGATCCGCTTCTACGCTTGGGTCCACTTTCAAACCCACTCCACATCCTGAACACTTTACAGTCTTTTTAACCATGTCTTTCTGACACCAATTGTCCCTATTCTCGATAATCGATCCCAGCGATCCCAGCGCCAGAGTGCCCTCCAGTTAATTTTAGGAAACTCTATGAGTTCATGGTTTCCTTCTCGCAGCTGCTGGGTGCAACCGCAACACGATGCCTTTTCCGATGCTTATCATTATGTTCGCGCTTGGCCAGTGTGGTAACTAATCAGAGTAGCTGTTCGTACGCATTATTGAGTATTGGATGATAAGAATAGCATAAAATAATGCAAAGTCGTCGCTCCACGATACCCATCCTCCATCTTATCATTGTTAGATACTTTTGAGGGTGGACAGCTGCTGGTGTTAACGTGTTAATGCAGCTGTTAGGTTCGTTTATGAAAGCAGTTTTAGGCGTTGTTTCAGCGTGCTTTTCACCATGGCCTCGCTATGCATGGGTGAGAATCGCGTCGTGACACCGCTGGGAAAGAATAGGAAGCAGCGGACATTTTTCGAATTTGAGAATAAACGTTTCTTTGTTTTGCGAGCTCAGCTTAGATATATTTTTTTCGATTTCGCTTCAATGAAATTTTTTTCGCGCCCCGTCAGTTTCGTTGTAGTGGGGTTTGACTGCATACAATGTGGTTGCTAAACATTCGAGTATTGTTTTCTGACACTTGCAAAACTACAAACATCAAGCAAGTGCACAAGCATATTAAAATTTGAATGTCTCACTATGGCACCAAGTATCACAAAGTGCTAAAGTTTTCAGAAAGTAATGGCTGACTAGCACTTGCTTGAAATATGGAGCAGTAATTCTAGCAAAAATATCACATTTTGTGGACTTGTCCACATTAGTAGTACAGTGATTACGCTGCTCGTCTACTGATAA
This sequence comes from Rhipicephalus annulatus, assembly GCA_013436015.1. Lineage (NCBI taxonomy): Eukaryota > Metazoa > Arthropoda > Arachnida > Ixodida > Ixodidae > Rhipicephalus > Rhipicephalus annulatus. The sequence continues at coordinate 83,485 of WOVY01002318.1, read as the reverse complement.
CATGATTACAATATAAGTTAGTCATGTTGAACTTGCTTAAAATATCACATATAATACAACGGCTGAAATTAAAAGTAGTTCTCAGGCACTTGCAAAACTTCAAGCACCATGTATGCTCACAAACATGTTACATTGCGTAATAATGTGCATGACTCATTGTTGAACTTATTCATAGCTGTTGAAATTTCACGAAAGAATGGTTGACTAGCACTTGTATAAAATATAGAGCAGTAATCGAAGTAGCAAAATTATCACATTTCATGCACTCATTCAGCTCAATCGTAGAGGTGTTACATTTGATGGCCTTCAGACATTTCCAAGAATTACTCTGGTCAAAATAATGTCCCTCAGAAAAGCTTGTAAGCTATCTTGGTGTGTTTCCATAAAGCTTTTGTCTCTTTCCACTACTATCAGGTGCCCGCCCCCATCAACATGAACGTAAAATTAGCATTTTTTTATCTGGTCCAGGTTAAGATGTAGCTGAGCTTGCACCTGGTAGTAGTAGCTTTCTTTCAGTGTTCCTTTGGCTGTAAGGCAGAACCCCTTTCTCTCCTGGCATTCAGCTACTAAATTCTGGGGGTTGTAGTCTCTTAAGCCAAAAAGACACTTTACTTCCATTAGTGCAGGGTCATGGCAGTCACATAAAAAAATACCATCTGAGCTGTAACACTTTTACGAGGAGAGGATAACTCGGGTTTATCATTAGGCCGCATGCCTCAATGCGTGCATTAGAATGCATTGTTCTCAAGTGTTCTAGCAGTCGCTCTTTGGCCACAGGCTTATTATTTACACCATACAAGACAGATGGTATTATAATTGACCGCATTTTCATTATCTTATTTAGAAGAGTGGTGCAGTGCACTCATTTTGACCAACACACGTCTTTAAAAATTGATGCAGTTATGCGACCTTTTTGATGCAGGTGCCACAGGGGATTATTTGCCTGGGTTCTTGTTGCAGGCTCAATCTTCCTTGCTTCATCCTTTGTTAAGGCAAACTTTTCTAGAACCTCAGCTGCCAAGGCACCCACATTTTTGTTTCTGAAGCCTTTGGTGCTGAGAAGCCTCGAGCTGAATGCACATAATGGTATTTCAAGTGTTAGGTCTAAAGTTGCTACTGGAGAATTCGGAGAGCCAGTGTCGTCTTGTGGCACTATTGCAGCAGCAACTCCTCCTGCCTGCTGGTTTATCAGGGTAAAAACTCTCGCCATAGGAGCAGCCTGCGGAGGAAAAGCGAGGATTGCGGACACTGAAATGCTATTCATAACTTGTAGTCACATCCCACCGCAGAACTGAAGGATACAATGTTTTGCCTCTTAAAGCATTACTTGTTACTCTAGAGACAAATATTGTAAAAGAAAACAATGCTAGCGTGTTTCATCGTCTATGGAGGGAACATATGTGTAGAGCAAATATAACTAGTAACATTTTTGATAGCAGATGGAGTGCATGCATCCACATCCACATTGGTTGATGTCATGTTGCCAGCATCTCGGCAGCGCAGCCATGGCATGTCAGCATGCCATGTACGTGCACTATTGAATTCGCTTTCCAAATAAAAGGGAAAATTAGTAGACCACCCACGTAAATAATGACCAATTTATTATTTTGAAATTATGTCACTGCTTCTTATGACTCCTACGTCCTATTCATAAAGATAATCTATGATTATTATGTTAACATGCTCTTAGGAGCACCATGCGGCATGGCTAACACAATTACAGCGTAAATGTAGTGCAAAAAAAGACAAGGACTAGAAAGTCTAACAAGGCTAACACGAAAGTTCCATGTAATAGGGAGAAAAAAAAAGGAATTGACAGGCAGTGCCTAAAAACCCAGGCTGTTCAAGTGCACTGCCATATGTTTCACCTGCTGCTTCCAGGCTTTCCAGGTTTTCCAAAATGCTTTTTACTTCAGGTACTACTTAAGCTTCACCTGTCCGCATTCTTTCGGCACTGTTTGCATCGGCCCATATTGGTGCCGCCGGTATGAAATCCTTTTGGCTGGCTTGGATGAGACCTACAGACAAAATTAGCACGCATGAAAATAAACTAACTGGCATATTTGTGGAAAAAGTTATGTTATAATTGAGCATATCATCCTTCAATGTGCAGCAATTTTTAGGTTGCTCTATTCCCAGTAAAGCTGGAAAGATGAAACTTATGTTGTTGTTTTTTTACTATTACCTTCTTCAGGCGTGGCTGCACCCACTGGCACGGCAAATTGGTTGGAGCTGGATGACCAATGTTGACTTGCCTCCAAAAGTCAACAGCAAAGCAAATGGCAGCACTGTGACTGCAGACCTGCCCCAAACTGGAAAAAAAATGCAGAAACATTTTTTTTTTCATTGCATGGCTGCTTAAAGGGACCCTGAAACAGTTATGATGATTTTTTACAAACACATTGGGCCGGCAGATTAAGTCCCAAGGGTAGTTTAGAGACTGATTTGAGCTCTCTGCGTAACCTGTATAATTTATTGCAACGCTTTAAAGCTGAGAATCGTTCCAGATTACTGCCACTCAGCCAAACGCGTTTTCAACCGCCCATACACCAAGCTACAGGCTCTTCCCCACTAACATCATCGTTTCCAGCTGATCTGATTGGCTGTGGAGGGCACAGCACAGGCTGCCGGTATCAGATCGGCGGCGGGATTTACGCGTATGTGGTCTCATGCCACGTCGTGACGCAGGCGCCGTGAAGGCGGAGCTTAGCCCCGAGCCCTGGAAGGAAGAGTTGAGGGCAGTTGAGGGTGAAATGTGGAGCGGAGGAGGAGGGTACTTTGTTAGTACTAAGCTCTGTTAATAATGGGTGTTTTGATTGAACTCTGATGCCAACGATTTGCTCCAGTAGTGGTGTAATCAAAAACGAAGAGTGAAAAACCGTTTCAGGGACCCTTTAATATGCCACAACTTTGTTCAACTTGTTTGAATAAAAACAGATACCGTATTAACAGTAATGCTGAAGAAAAACAAGGCAGATTCACTAGCCCTGCTGTTCATGACAAAAAGTGAGAAAAAGCTGTACGTACTACCAGCCTGAGGAATCCAGAAAAAAGAACTGGTGCATAACCAAGAAAGCTGTCGCCTTCAACCATATAAGAGGCAAACAGTGCTAGCATGAGTAAAAAAGAAGCAGTAGTTGCTCCATATTTGGCTAACCTTCTCTACCGAACAAGACTGCCTGTAACAACAGCCTTATCTTGCGCGGTGGGGGCAACTTCCTGGCCATATCACCGTAGCAATGAAGCATAAATGCATACTCTCCTCAGACTATAAAATTAACCCCTGTTTGTGTGTGTTGACTCAGTTGCTGATGTTCAAGAGATGGCAATGCAACAGTAATATAATATATATAGACCAACGGATGTCTGTTTGGTTGCCAAGATGGTGCCTTGAAATTTCTGTTTAGCTTCTTCCTGTAATGTGCTTAAAATATGTATGTGCTCAGTTTGATGTAATTCCTGTTCGTGTTCTTTTCACATGTATCAGGAATTGTGAGAAAATATTTGATGAGCCAGTGATGATTTCACTACTTTTTGAGCCATGTGAAAATCGAACTTCGGCAAGTTTGATATTGCTGCAGAAAAGACAGTATTTTCAAAGTACACAGAGATGAGTGCAACTAGGAAAATGCATTGCTAGTGAAGATAGTCCAGTCAAAACTTTGCGAAGGGGATGGCTGCGGAAGTCTAGACTGATGTAGCGAAGGATTTCAGAAGTACGATCTCATGCAATGTTGACACTGTGAAGCAGTTTGTGTTTTGTGTTGGCAATTACTTTGACAGATGGATAGGCATGTGTTCCACTGATAATGAAGCAGCTCTTGCACTAATACGCAAACATTCCAATTGTGTCCTACAAACAAAATTTCAGCCATATACATTATAGCGCTCCAACCTATAGCAAGCCTAACCAGTATATGCTCATGATGGTCGACATGGCCAAAACAGATGCTACACCTCTGAGGATTATCCATACAGTGGAGCTGACGCAGATATTGAGATAGTCACGACCATTGGTCAAGGACTGATAAGATTTAATGACAGAGATAGAAGTGCACTTTACAGTTGTTTAGTAGTAGGCTATAGTGCCACATTTAAAGGGTTGCTAGATGTGCAGTGGCCCATTAAAAAGGCTATATATATGAAGAAGGTGTTGAAAAAAAGACAAGGCAATATATAGTTATTATATTTTGTGTACACATTTCTTTAGTCATTTCTAATTATGTAACCAGTTTTTAATTTGTATTAGTGTTTGGTCTGTCATTATCCATGTCTTTGTCTAATTCTTCAGGAGCCTTGACATTAGTGAAAAAATAAATAATACACATAACATTTTATTCTGGTTTTTTTCTCACCCTGCCATGCATGAACACCTGGAATCTTTGATTTCACTCTCCTTGGTCACAGATATCCAGCATTTATACAGAGGCCCGAGCCTTAGGTGACGGGCTCGCATATCTTTTTAAAACGCGTAGTCTCGATTGTGGGACTGCCATTTTAATATCATGGACTTTACCTGAAAAAGCATATTTTTGAAGCAAGATTATTTATAAAGTGCTACCACCTTGAATATAAACGACGTGAAGTCATGAATTCATAAAATGTTCTTGCATTACAAAGCACAGTCAAGCTACTGTTACATTTCAATGCAACTATTAGGTAGGCTGCTGACAGCTTGCTACATACCAGATTTAACATACTAGTAGGCGTCGAGCGCACGGAATGCTTTGGCAGCAGCCCCATCGTGGCTAGCCATTTGCACGAAATATCGACATATGGCTGCGTAGTTTACTGGTGGCCACAAGTGTTCACCTTGTTCATAGTGAAGGTTTTTCCCACTGTCCAGGTTGAATTTTCTTGAAAAGAGAAATGTAATTAATAAAATTAGTTTTGATGTAATCCTAGTTATAGAACTATGACGCAAGGTGTACAACCAGTAATTCCTAAATGAGCAGAGAAGGAGAACGGCAAAACTTTTATTTAAACCCAAGAAGAAAAGATTCCTGTACTGTGAAAAGCAACTACAGTTAATCGGACAGGTGCCCCTGCTCTATGGCGGCTCCCTCTGTCTGCTCTGTAATCCAGACCTTCTTGGTGAGGGGTATTTGCACAGGGAACAATTGTTCGGAGAAAAAGGAGGGACTTCTGATCGCGTAACTACGATGCCGTGAATTAACGAGTAAGTGCGACCTCCCTCTTTGAAGTAGACTGGGACCTTTCCACAAAAACAAAATAAACAATGCTCTGCTTTTGGGGGAGAAAACTGCTTTTTGTGAACGCGTTTGGGCAGGGAAGAATGACACCAGTTCGTTTCAGGCTTGTAACAACAAAAGCATGTGAAATGCTGCTGGCGACCTTAAGAGCATAGCATCGATGTTTCTTTAACGTGCACTTGGTGAAAGTCAGCAACGCTTGTCTTAATAGCCTTGTACAACACACCACAATAGTCTGGTCTCCCTTTCTCTTAGTCCGTGTGAGCGGGTAACTTTTAAGGGAAATCTTTTTCATCGGCTGATGTCACTAACCACTGCTTTTATCCCCTACAGATTTGTCCTCCGTGTGAATATTCATTTAGGATCGTAGTTGACCACTGTGGCCTCCCACTGTTGCGCCGTGGTAATTTGCAAGCCCTGCGGGCTCAGATGCACACGTATAATTAGACAGCCCCGAAGTACGTCGGCCTTGGGCACTGTACACCTACGCCAAGGTGTAAATGTAATGACAGTACACAATTAGTAGGAGCCTGTCTGGACTTGCTATCGTACAACATCCTGCCATTAATTTGGAGATTCGTGCCCGGGGTGGTAGTGAAGCTTGACCAATCTATAATGTTGCGTAATTTCATGATGCATCACCATGCAGTCGCATGTCAATCGCCTAATTTCCTCTTGACTCATTCCCCTGTTCCGATCTGCCAGAGAAGTTCTTTTCATTTTTTATAGTACTGCTTCTAACTCGAGCATAGAACACAATAAACAACAAAAATAATGATTAGCAGAGACTGAGAAAAGCACATTGCTTTGTTGTTTATGCACTGGCATGTGTAATATGTTGACATTTTAGTTGTGTTTCATAGCTACTAATAAAGTTGCTCGATAGATACTTGGTAGGTATTGTTTTTGAGTATAGCTGCCAATTTGTCTTCTACCTCAAACTGGTGTCACCATGCGTTTTTTGCGTTTGTGCTTGCTGGTGGGGGGGGGGGGGGGGGCTGATGGGTAGAGAGCTCCTGTAAGGAAAGTCTATAAGCCACTGGTTGGTGCAAGTACAACACAAATAATTGTAAGTTTTGTATCAGTGAACAAGACTGCTGAAAGTAAGCATAAGATGCGTATGAGTGTGTTTGCTGGACTTTAATCTCGATCTGGTGACTTGCTATGTCACACAATAGAAAAAAAAGAAGGGTTGCTCAGTTTGTTCACTCACAACTGCATAACGTATTCCAAGTAACTTCGTTCCTCTAATCATTCCTTTCATAGTAGTCTATTTATTCATACCTGATCTAGTGCACATGCAAGCAGATCAGGCAGCTGCGCATAACACTGTGCCTGACGATTATGTGAGTACCGTCTCGAGCAGCCTGGTCACGAACACGATGCAATACGTAAATGCAAAATAATCTCGACAACCGCTGCCATATCTAGCTTTGAAAGCTTTTTCAGAACTGCATTCTAATCGAGGCCTCGCTACAACTGCATTCACGAACAGACGATTGAACTTTTTTTCAGGCCGGCGCCGCTGTACGCGTAGCTTTACTAGCATAGGATACCCTGGCACATGGTGAAAGTTTATGAGCTATTACACCCAACAGTATGATACGGGGACAGACAGTGCAACTACGAGTGCGAAAACAGCTCAGCGCACTGACAGCAAGAAAACTGCAAAAATAAACACAGAAGGGGGTGACCTGCATGATTATGTAAGTGACCCAGAGCCAACAGAATTACAATAACAGTTAAAATTAGTTGAGAGACTTGACCACCAAGGCCATGCCACTTATTCCGAGAAAACACAAAATCGTGGTGTCGTTTGCCACTTCAAATGAAAATGTTATTTGGCAAGGACAGGACATGCTTACCTTTTGTGGTCAGTCGTCAATGCGGCCATGGTAGTGTGCACTAGAAATTCATCGCATTAACGATGGGTTGGGATGAAGTAAGTGCACATAAATCGTGCATGAGCGACACAGATACCCAGCAGTCGGAGAGACAATGGCAGCATTGAATCTGAAGTCAAAGCGGACTACGTGCATCCCATGAGCCTTTTCAAGTTTACGCCTCACCTATTATGCAACATTCACGTGATACCCCCACCACACTGTGACGCATTTACTCGAGTCACCCCTTGGTGGTTTGTAAATTCCATGAGTTCAGCATGGGCAGTTGAGGCCACGCGCCATTTCGTGGCATCATATTTGTGTTGTTTAACTTTTTTCTTGAAATCACGAGTTCACCTATGTACTTGTCACAATTGTGGCAACCTATGTCATAAAGAGGACCAAGGAAATTTCTGCTGGACAACTTGTTCTTCATATTGGCTAAAGCATTCCTTAGCTTTCATGTTGGTATATGCACCATTTTAATGTCTGCTGCTTCTACATATCACACGGCATATCCGACTTTCGAACCACAACATTACTCACTCACGTATGTCCTAAATTTATGCATGTTTGTCTAGGCCATGGTTTCGGCTCGGCTTGAAGGCCGTCTGGTTGGTCTAGGCTGTTTGTCTAGGCTATAACTGCCATCACCACATGCTTGCCGGGCCACTCATGCCTTTTAATATTATTATTATTATTATTATTATTGTTATTATTATTTGTAATAATACAACAGCAAACATTCCCAGCTACACACTTATTGCTGGTAGCATGTGTTTCAAGGGTAGCACTTGGGTAAGTTCAGCTAAATTTATCATTTAAGTTTCGTGAAATTTTGTAAATAAATCTTCAATTATTTTTTAGGTTCACATCCACAGGAGGGTATGTAAATCAAGGTATCGTGCTGACATTCGTGATTCATCTGTGGAATCAAGGAAGCTGTTGCATGTTGACAGATTCCTTCTTGCCACCACATATACAAACATCGTCACATTAAACGCTATTTCAAGCTTTCATTGCAGCCATCCTAGAACTCTCGTTGCACTTCAAGCGTCAAAGCTCAGAGACATAAAATACAAACATGCATGAGTCCTTTTGAAAAAAGAAAGAAAAAGAAAAGAAATTTGCAGTACGGCTCTGTTTTTGCAATGTTGCAGTTGCTCGTTGTCAAGGCAAAGTACACAGAACATGCGAGTAGTAGTGATTGGTTTTTTTTTTTTTTTTCGCTGAAAAGTATTTTAGAGGAGTGCAAATTAGGCAGGGACCCAAATCAGTAGTAAATACAGCAATCAAGGTGGAATCGGATCTAATTCTTTCCACATTCTAAGTAGTTGAGTCAATAAATACAGCAGTTCAGGTCGATCTAATTCTATCCAATCACATCTTAAACGGCGTGGCTACAGGCATTATAGTAAACTAGATTATACTTCAGTGGCAGAACTGGCCAGGCTCCCATGTCCTCGTTTAACACGGATGCTGCGAGATGGCACCACTGCTACTTTTCCTAGCAGCTGTGACTGCGATGTTCGACTACCGCAGGCTTCTTCAAAGTTTCATCTGCAGTTATTTTTAACTTTTGTGTTTGCTTTCTGGTTCTTCCAAACATCAAACAGCCGACTTGATCACTGCCTGGCTCAGGGGTTTCATTTTGGCCTGATATACATGTTTTTTCATATTTACCGCACATGCTCAGAACATTCAGAGTGCATCTGGTAAATAGGTTTACTTATTTAATATGGAGCATCTGATTTTTTTTACCCTTTGAATGTTTGTTTCCAGCGCACAGAGTTTTCCAAGAAAATGTGCCGGTGATGGAATTTGCTTTTAATCATCGTAGAAAACCTAGAAAAGTCAAGGAATTAAGTAATATCAAATTGATAGACACTCTGCTGTTGAACCAGCGGAGTGCTTCCATATTGTCATTACTTCTTTTTTTTTTCGAGGGGAGTAGGTGGGTGCAAGTATGCCGTATGGAATAAGTTAAACTACCCCCAGAGGAATGCCTACAGCCATCTCCCTCACCAGAAACATCGGAGACATCCTTCAGGAACAGAAAGTTGTCCATACAATCCAGGCTGGCACACTGGTCTGCAAGGGTTGTGGCCTGCCGGCTTGAGCCCCCCGTTCAACCTGGCTCCTATATTCTCTTTTCAGAAGAATCTTTATTCTTCCTCCAGACTAGAATATACAACACAGTTTTGAGTTTCAAGCGGTCACTAAAATTCGCGAATCTATTTGGAACCAACGTCCACTGACTCTATTGACGAGCGTGCACAAAGTGAGGCTTTATGATTTAAGAGGTTGCACGAGCGAGTAAACTCGGCATTTAGTAAAATAAGATACATTTATTAAATAATATGCGTGTTGATCACTCAAGTAACAAGCATTGCTTATGTTACCGTTGGGTGACACTAGCTGCAAATATTGCTTTTTACAAACGCCAGTTGCGTGGTCACATGTCGGCTCATATGTGACCACGCTGTGGATGTTACATTTTAAGGGCCAGTAATAAGAAATACAAATTGATGCAGTTTAACGCCTGAAAGATGCCATAGTTGCAGAGCTCAGAAAATTTCGACCACCTGGGGTTCAATAACGTGCGCCTAAGTCTTAAGTACACGAGTCTCTAGCGATTTCGCATTCATCGAAAATGGGGCCACCGTGGGCGGGACTTTCATTCCCACGACCTGCTGTTTGGTTGTCGAGCACCACGACCTCTAGACCACCGTGGCAGCTCATTTTACGCGCCATAGTGACCAAAGTTTGCAAGTGCAGAATTATTTATAACAATAAAATCTCAAGCAGAAAGCTGTTTAGAAAAACCAAGCGCAGGGTGAATTGGTGTTCCATTGTGGGAGGCATTTTGCGCAAAAAAAAAAAAGCATAACCTCGAATGGCACGCATTTATTCGTAGTGCATCAGCCAAGCGCACACTCCCAACCCACTTGCATTGTGTTGCAGAAACATCTGTCAAAAATCACAATCTTGCAATAGCGGTCAAATTTAGATTATGTAAGTTCAGTAGCTGGACCAAACACTTGGAGGTGTCAGGTGCATGAGAAACAAATACGGCATGTCAAAGTTGACATTTCAGAGCATTGATCACTGGTGATAGATTTTAATAGGCATAGTAATGAAAGAGTTAACATGAAAGGTGGCTGCTCCACAATTCTCTGGTCGGAACTGCATTTTTTATTAGGTTGTAACGAACTTCAGACTATTGCACAGTTACTGTATAGTGTTTCAGAAGGTCGACAAAATCTCTTCAAAAGCGCAAACTTCCTTTTTATGTACTTCTCTGAAACATGTCTGACTTGGTAATAAGGTCACATTAAATTGTGGTCTTATTGAAGATGTTGCTGTGTGGTTTTCCTGCAAAATTCAGGCCTGCACCCTGACACATATGTGGGAATTATCTGTAGGACCAGGCAGTTCAATAAGTTTTCTGTTTCTTACCAGAGAGGTGCACTACTTTGGTCTCTCCGAGGAACATGTGGGCACCAGGGACAACCTGCGCATTGTCTTGTTTGAGCAAGAGGACCGCTTCCTGGGATTCATGGATGTGCCTGTCAACGTGTGGCCTAAGCGTGGCAGGTCTGATGATGAGAGCGAGGAGGAGGCTCCAGCAGCTGTTTTGCCGAGAGGTGGGTGCTGTTTCACAGCTCAGTGCAGATGTTTAAGTTGCGCTACTGTATCTCATTTTTAGTTGACATATTGACGTTAAGAAGTTGGCTTACAAAGTGACGAAAAGTATAAACACTAGGCTTGTGTAAATATTTGAATGCTTCGAATGTTCCTACGAATATCACAGTATTCGAATTCACTTCAATTTTAATTTAAATTATTGAAAATTTCAAACTATATGAAATTGACCTAAATGGTGTACATTAGTCCACGTGTAACCCCCGTAAAGATGGTTTCACTGCAGTGGAGGGGGGCTAAGTCGTCAAAGCATTAGTTGAAAATCTGCATTGCCGCGAAGCCCCGCTTCAAGATTAAATGAACATGTCATCCTAACATTGATTCATCATTTTTGATGCTTAAATACTTGTTATACTGGCTTATATGCTCTAAGTATTGTTAATAATAAACGTAACATAGTTTGCAAGTTATCACTTGCATTACCAAAAGTCAAATGATGCTACCTTTCAAACTTGTTTCCACTTCTTCTGAAATGAAAAAATGGCATTAGCAAAGGCCTTGTCTGAATTTAAAAATGTAGATTGTGTAGATTAATGAGGCCATGACAAATATGCCAATTTTTTGTATAATATGTGAAAAACACTATTCAAATTTGATTAAGTTAGTAGACCAAAATCACAGTTCGCTTCAAATTCACTTCAAACCTAAAATTCACTATTTGCACAAGCCTAATAAACGAATTTCAGAGTTTCTCGAGAAACAAAACTTCATCGAAGGACAACATAGTTTTCGCAGGAGCTTTTCTACACAAACTCAATGAGTAAAAACTATACATGATTTTGCGCTATCCATTGAGAGCAGTAACCAAACTAAGGTTATTTTTATTGACTGTTGTCAAGCCTTTGTCACAGTTTCTCATATTAAACTGCTTTATAGATTAGACTTAGTACTTCAAAACCCTAAGCCAGTATCCTAGATTTCATCATACATAACTGATAATTAGTGAATTGTTTCTTTTATCCACAAAACTAGTTTTTCGACTCTTATCTCTACTTGAGCAACATTGCTTGAGCAGAGTTTTAATGTCATCTGGTGTCTCACAGTGCTTGATACTCAGACCACTTTTTGTCCTTATTTTGATAAGCCATATCATTGATTGCATTTCAATGGCACCTAAACATGTGCTGTTGATTGCATTCTATATCACATAGTTAAAAAGCCGACTGAACAGCTGCCCCTAATTGAAGCTCTCAAGAAGCTTGTGTTATGGTGTAAAAATCGGCAGATGTCTTACAATCTGGAACAAATAGTAGCAATGACAATTACTCACAAAAAAGTGCCCGTTACATAATGTCTACAATAGCAATTACCATACCGAAATAATTGGGTAGAGATACCTAGGGCTTCTAAGAACAAGTGATCACCTTAGAATCAATACACTGGTCGAGTCGCAGTGTGAAAAAATTTTTTTTTTCGCTGGGTACTAAAGCTATCCACTCTCGCAGCATGTCTCCTTGCATATAACTGTTTCATTCTGCCCAGATTAAACTATGCTGCCATTACTTGGGACCCATTGATTGAAACGAATATTGATAAACTGGAAAGTATTCAGAAAATAGCAGTTCACTTTGTATGCAATTGCTATGACCACACACCATCACCGCAACCAGTGCTAACTTGGGGCACCCAATTGAAGAGAAACGATCATCCACGTTTGAAATTTTTTCATCGTATAATAATGGGCAGGGGTGCAACAGCTTCGCTAATTAGGCCAATTTGATAAGATTCCCGATAGCTGCGCCGAGCTGCGCCAAACCTGTGAAATTTGCTGAATTTGCGCCATGCTGTGCCAAAATGCCCTTTCAGCCTCAATTTTTTTCAGGTGCACTAATTTCAGCGAGAAATGCAGGCCACGTCAGCCACCTGCAGCTTGTGCCATCAGTAAAAGCATACAAACCCGAACTATAGTGCCTAGAATATGTTTAAAATATTCTAGGCATCCGCCCTAGGCTCACGAGGCACGATCGCTCAGATAAACCAAATAAGGTAACAACGCTGTGCGCTCATCCGTCTGCTGACTACAGCAGATACCTATGGCTGGACGACGGATCTGGAAGACGAAAATGCGTTTTCGTTGCGACTAATGCTTCATAGGAAATGTACTATTTTTTGCCTGGAAACGCGGCTATGGCTTGTTAAGGCGCGATTAAGTTCGACGCGCTGCGAACGTTGGCGTTGCCAGTGGCCGCAGTTGATTTACTGCAGTGGCCCAGAAAGCCATGGTTCGAGCAATAGAAATCCGGTATCGTCACTGGGCAAAGGGGCGTGTGCCCTTTTTACTTTATCTGGTCGAACGCACCATGCAAGGGAGCCGAAGAGACACCTAACCCCACAATGAAAAAAAAAATCAATTTCGCCGCAAGGGCATAGCAATGAATGCAATAGCAACAACTTGGAATGTAACGCTGAGAATGGCAAGCAGATCGAAACGTGCAGCATTCTGCTTATGCACAGAACGAGAGTGAACTAACAGCGTTTACCGTTCGACTTTAACGCACTGTGTAAACAAAAACCATAGACGAAACTCAATCACAAGTACAGATGAGTGCAAATTGAGAAGTGTCCCAGTTGTTATACTTCGCTGTTTATGAGAAGTGCGTTCTTTTCACAAACAGGGCCTGTTCAGCGGAGCGAAGTGACCTTTGTGAGCCTGGCAACTACCACAATCGTTCCACTGAAAGCCGAAGGCCCATGATTCTCCCCGTCGAAGGATAAGCGTGCACACGCAAGCATCTAACCCCCCCCCTTTCCCCTCATTCAGGGGGCAAAGTACGCGGGGGAGATAAGCGCGTGTCCGCGCATCGTGACAAAATGGGCACAGAGCGTGGGCGGCTTTTTTTTTTTCTTGAGTTTTCATATATATAATATATATATATATATCTATATATATATATGTATGTATATAAAGACACACATACATATGCAGTGAATGGTAGTGGCAGCAGCAAAAAGGCAGACGAGACTGTGCATAGAATTGCTATCGCAATAAAGAGGATGGGGGTGGAAAGTGGGGTGGTGGCGTAGCGGTTAGAGAATTTCTCAGCTTTGGTTCTAAAGCTGCTTGAGCCACCTTCGCCGCACTACATCTTTGCCCAGTGAAAAAGCGTATTGAGATCTAGAAGGTACTGTTAGCGCTAGTAGGACACTGCACATTTTGCTCATTTACTCATGCCTTTGTACGCTGCACAATTCGGAGTAATCACTAATGTCTAAATAAGAGTAATCACTGATGTCTAAATAGTAAAGCATTGTATGACATTTGCGCACCAGTTTTTTTTTTTGTTACCCCTATGCCTCGGTTTTACGAATCTCCCAAATTTCAAGATTACAAGTTTGGCAGATTGATATTTGAATTCCCAAAAATGATTTCACTGGCATAGCAAATGCTAATATGGACTTTATCACTATTTCCTCGGTGGTGTGGCTCAAAATACTACTTTCATTGAAATAGCACTGCTCATGTCCACACTGCACAATTCAGGTGATGTTCACTGATTTATACATATTCTTTTTCTAAATGTAAGCCTTCTTTTTTATACTGCTCCAAATTTGGTATTTCATGATAAAAATTGCATGCTTTTTTCCCCGTAAACTGCTCCTATATGGAATTTAATGCTCCAAAAGTAGGATTTTGGTGCTCCGAAAATTGTTTCAAATTGTATTTTAACTGTTGCACCCCTAATTGGGTCGTTTTGTGGTCAGCGCATATTCAATTATTCCATTCACCTGTACACTCTTAGAAAAAAAAAAAGAGTATGTTTGTGACTCTTTTTTAGACTTCCCAAGGTTGAGACTCTTTTTAGAGAGACATGGTGACTCTCTTGTTGGGTCTGCACACTCTAGGAGAGTCCCCGGACCCTCTTAGAAAAAGTCGGACTCTTATGCGAGGGATCACACTACCACTTTTGAGGGAGTCTGACTCTTGCCGGTGAAGCTCCTACGTGGGTAAAATGACACCAACCGAAGCATCCGCTCCTGGAAAGCCTTGATAAGATCGAGACTACTGTCTTCAACATTTTAAAAAGGAAGAAGCAGGCCAAAATAAGCGATTTTTTTTTATGCAAATAAGTTATTTTGTTGCAGCGTGTGCGTAATTCTGTTGCAGCGTGTGTGCGTAATTAGTTATCATTTTTTAATGTGCCTGTTTTAGGTTATGATCCGCTACAGGTCAGCTCTCGGGGCCTTTATTTTTGTATATATAATTTTTCATAATATAACTAACTCACGATCCCCTTCGAGTTCTATATATCCGTGTCTGACTTTACTTTTATTTTAAACAAACAGAGGCAAGCAGAAAAACTAAAACCGTGCATTAGGAAAACAAAACGATGAGTAAAAATAAGACATTTTATCCTTCTCTAGCAAACATAAGTTATGATGTTACTGGCCACGGGAGCCAGTGAGAAAGAACCTGATCGCATCGGTCGAATCCAGAAAGCTGAGCTTCGAGTAGTCTGCTGCTGTATTCGTGACAAGAACCCTGTTTTAACACAAGCTTAGTTTAACAGAGTTATCTTAGGATCGAGTATTCATCGCAAGCATATTTTTTATGACAATTCAGCAGCTTAGGCGAATGTACCCTTGCGGATATCTTGTGGACAAGGGAGCCTTCTTTCTACATCACTGTTCGCAAATTATGTAGACTATACACTTGTATTGCTCACGTCACAAGGGGGCATCAGATGCAGTTTGGTGGTGGTGATCAGATGAAAAATGTTTTACAGATGCCGTACATATGCTGCATTATATCCTAGTTTTATTTCTGGCAAAACACCATATAAATTCGGTTGTTTTGTTCTGGCATCCACTGGTGGCCTTCTTCATTATTGAATCAATCTGGCAGACAGGCGCAATTCGGTTTAGAAACCATCCGGCTACCACTAGACAGGAGAGCAAAAGAAAAACATACTTTGCTCGTCTGACCGCGTGGATGCAACGTCGCCTTCCTTCTTATTCGTATGATAAAGAAGGAAAAATGCACAGGGATGCATCCTCCCTCATTTCTGATTATTGTCGCACTTGAATACCAGCAGTATCACCAGTGCCTTTTGTTATTGTTTGGTACCACCAGCGCCCTTTGGTACTGCCTCTACCAGCCGCCACTCTCGCCTGCTGGAGCAGCTGAGAAGTGCGTGCTTCAGCGGAAACTGCAGCGCTGGTTCCCTATATGAACAAGTGATCTCCCTTAGAATTAATGCACTAATCAAGTCGCAGCGCGAACTTTTTTTTTTTTTTTTTGCAGGGGACTAAAGCTATTCACTCCCGCAGCACGTCTTCTTGAATATAACTGTTTCATTCTGCCCAGGTTAAACTATGCTGCTATTACTTGAGACACATTGGCTGAAATGAGTATTGATAAACTGAAAAGGATTCGGAAAAGAGCAGTTCACTTTGTATGCTATTGCTATGACCACACATCATCACTGCAACTAGTGCTAACCTGGAGCACCCTATTGAAGAGAAATGGTCATTCACATTGGAAATTTATTCATCACATATTAATGGGTCTTGTTATGGTCAGTGCACACTCATTTATTCCCTTTACCTCCACACTTTTAGAAAAAAAAAGTAAAGTGTGTGGCTCTTTTCAGAGAGTTCTGGCTTGCCATTTATGAGACTCTCCTTAAAGAAACATGATGACGCTTTTGTTGGATCAGTGTCTGCACACTCTAGGAGAGTCCCCGAAGCCTCTTAGGGAAAAGTCGAAGGACTCTTATGCGAGGGATCACACTACCACTTCTGAGGGAGTCTGACTCTTGCCCGTGATGCTCCTACGGGGGTCAAATGACACCCACCGAAGCATCAAGTGACTCTACAGCTATTTTAAGCTACTTAATTGACCCATGCCCTATGCTTACGCGACACTTTTAAGTGAATTATTTATACTAAGAAACTCCAGTAATAATTGCCGTTGTGCCCAGCGACTGTAAAAAAAGTAAATAGTTCAATTTTAGCATTAGTTTTTTATTAAAACTCATCAAAACAGCATGTCATTTCCAGCAGAGTACTATATAGAAAGCGTGGAAAAGTGGTTTGCAATTCCTGATGAAGCTGTTGAGGTATTTATCATTTACATGCTTAGATCAGTATAGCCAACCAAAATGTGCAAATGTGATGTGCATAGTTTTGTGTCGTGCGAAATTAACTGCAGATATCGGCATCATTGATTCCTTATGACTATGATTAAGTAAAGAATTTATGATAGCTGAAGGAATCAGACTTGTGACTAGCCATGTTGTCACTCTTGTTCAGCGTGAGCAGCTCTGAAAAGTGGTACCTGAAAAGAAGAGCATGATGTCATGATGAGAAATTGAAATTGGAGCTTCCAAACCTACAGAATAAGCAATGTACATAGACATAATGAAAGCTAATAATAAAACAAATGCAAATAGAATGAGAAAGAATAGTGTCTTTTACTGTTTTCTTGCAAAGTGCGACTTCCAAATAGTAGCTTTTGCAACGTGTTGACTGGTGACAATCTTTCAGCACAAGATGGTGTGAGCCTCTTTTAAACAACAAACGCGATTGGTGTATGCTCTTTGGCGTAGGGGCTGCTCACCTCTTTTCCTATGCCCTCTTGTCTAACCAAAGGAAGTGCAGGACCAGCTGCCTCGTTGGCAGGGCGAATGCCACTGTTGGTTGCCCCATCACTAGTGATGAGGCAGCAGGCTATAGCAACACCTTTGTTTCCCTAAGTGTGGTTGTCAACTTGAGTGACGAGGCTGGAGAAGTGATTCAGGATAAGCCAACACACACAGACTGATTTCAAACCACCTTTTGTTCAGCACATTACTGTACACACATCTGGCTGTAGAGTTTCGTTTCAAATAGTTTTGCAATAATAGCAAATTTTCTGTAAAAAGAAGGAGGAAACCTCGATTCGCAATAGGCAGTGGCTATAAATGAATTATAGCTCTTTTTTCTTGTGAAAAATAGCTTCAAAGTTTGCTTTCAGAATAGGTCTAGGTTTGCACTGGCACATTCCGACAACTAAGCCAGTCCTTCAACTTTAAGGGCATGACGTGAGCAGTTACTGACTACGTGTTTTACGGTAAGTAACTCATTCTAAAATACTCAGTTACACACATGTGAGTACGAGTGGCCGAACAACACCAATACATGCACGCACCATCTACGTTACATCAAACATGGCATATGCTAGAATTACCGCACATAGGTCGCACAGTCACGTATACTCATGTGATTCCAGATGTAAGCAAAGCACAAGAACACCAGAAACTGGAACGAAACAAAAGAGCGCACGGTGGCTGCCACATCATCATGGGCCTTCAAAAGCATAGAGCTTTTGTGTTACCAGCGAGGAGTGTCCTAAGCATTCAAGTGACGACTGTCTATGTTCTGGAAGAATCGTGCTATATCTGCTCTTCAAACTACTCTCTTTAAGCCAACAAAAATTATTATACTATGCAGGGCATCGAAGTGTCTCCTACACATTGTCACTCGTGGAAGCACACACGAGTATCAGAGGAAATGTTATGATGTAGACTACAGCGCATCTCAATACAGTACTTAGCACCTTCAGCAGTGCAGACACAATGTGTCGTCAGCAGATAATCATAATCGTTAAGTGATTGCATCACTCATTTTATGAGTGATGCAATCACTTACACAATGACATGCATATGCATAGTGGTCCCAAATCGTTCAGAATGAGCATTTAGGCACTCTTTGAAAACGAATTGAAATATATTTGTGCTGAAGGTCATTGAATAGAGACGAAGCTTAAAGCAGGTTTTTTTTATCCTCAAAACTTGGTGGCATCATTTTTTAAGTCATTTGTTACCATGCCAATTAAAATCGATCGCTAGTGGTTGGTGCATTGTATCATCAATTCGGCACATAGAATTTGTTTTTCGTGCACCCAGCACTTTCTAGCAATTATTCTAATCACTCAACGTTCAGAGTCTGTTTGAATTTTTGCCCGTTTCGGCAGCATCGTGATTTTTTACCGCCTTTTGAGCGAACTAATGTGCCTGTGTTGGGGAAAATGCACTTTGCTGACGAACTTGGCAGAAGTGCATGCCCCTGGTGTTTATGCTTTTGTAACATTTAAGTTCTATAATCAAAAGAATCTTTGGAAGTCGAATATCAAATTAAAGTATCAGCTTTGCAATCTGACTGTGTTGAGCAGTAATAAATGCTAGATATTTATGTCAGCTATTCAATGGAGAAGTGTTGCTAAGAGTTAAGAAAAATGTATTCCACCATAAAATAATTCTGAAGGTTAGCTGCATGTGTAAAGTGGAGAGGTGGCCTTCTCAGCCAGTTTTCAGTGGCTTTGGTTTTGCTTGTATCATTGTATCAGACACAGCACTGCATGTAGTGCCACTAGTTGCTCCTATGTCATCGACACCACGCGCGTTTGGGTGCGCACCTGCACTCCAAAATACACGCGCCACTTAAACCTGTCTTGTAACCGCACCTGAATTGAGTGAGGACAAGGTTAGAGTTTGAGGATGACAGCACCTCAGCTTTGAGTTTTATGGCGACGATGTTCTGCGTCAGCTGAAGCCATCCGCAGCTATTCGCCCCGCCGCGGTGGTCTAGTGGCTAAGGTACTCGGCTGCTGACCCGCAGGGCGCGGGTTCGAATCCCGGCTGCGGCGGCTGCATTTCCGATGGAGGCGGAAATGTTGTAGGCCCGTGTGCTCAGATTTGGGTGCACGTTAAAGAACCCCAGGTAGTCTAAATTTCCGGAGCCCTCCACTACGGCGTCTCTCATAATCATATAGTGGTTTTGGGACGTTAAACCCCACATATCAATCAATCAATCATCCGCAGCTATTCCTGGGTTTGTTTAGTTTACGGCCTTAAGTTGTCTCCGCCGTGGTAAGTGTGTAGCTGCTGACCTTTGTGCACAGTCTTATAGCTTCTCTGGTTGCGTGCGAGGTCGATACTTTGAAAGGGGGTGGTGTGCTGGCGCCAGCTGCAGAGCTTCTCCTCACGACGAAAAGGCCACCGGAGCTCATCTTGGCCTTTACTGCGGAGCAGTTCAAAATATTTTATAACTGCTTATGATAGTGTTCATTTTTTTAATAAGGTGTTTCTAAAATGCAAAGAAATATCCTTAGGTGCATATACTTGAACGCCAGCCAACCTATTCGGAATGAGGTGGCTCGTGAGAAGAAGTGGCACTAGACGAAATAGCGAGGTTCATTGGGCGTCTGATCACGGGCATCCATTCGTACTAGAATGCCTTTGGGACCTTGTCACACACACAAAAAAACAAAACCACTAACATTTACTGAGAAAAGTGTACAAGTTCACTTGTGTCTCATGAAAAACTAAGCAATGCTTTACCGCATGATACGAGCAATAAAGCAGCACTTCGTTTCCAATTTTCTTTGCTTATGTGAATAAAAACTCCAGCTAAGTAGATTGCATTATACATGCACGTGTGTAACTGCCTTCTGTTAGAGGTAATGTTTGTTTATGCTTACACCGAGTTGCACCCAATTGTACTTGATATAATTTCATGGTGGCTATAACAACGATAGTCACCTCAAAACGTTTTCGTTCAGGCAGATTTCGTCTGGTGTACTTGTTAAATGCTGTGTGCTCTACTCATCATCACGATGGAGCGATGGCGACGAGGGTGGGATTCGAACCGACGCGGGCAAATAGCGACAGGAAACCCACCCACGTAAAACCAAGGGCTTCATTACTTCTGAAGTGGCGTACGGGTACGAGGTGCCACTGTTTGACAATGGGAAGGACAAGTGGTCGTCGTACGTCATCCGTGTCGAGTCTTACTTCGAAGGCAACAACATCATGGAAGACACTTAGAAGAGAGCACTTCTTATCTCGGCTCTCGGATCAAGGTCAATTGACATCCTCAGTGGGCGGTGCGCTCCTCGGAAGGTGAACCAACTCACTTACAAGGCAGCAGTGGAAATTTTGCAAGGCTTCTTTGGTCCCCAGCTGAATGAATTTGCGCAGAGCTTCAGATTTTTCACTCGTGTTCAGAATCAATATGAATCTGCCCAGCAATTTATTGTTGAGCTCTGTCGACTCGACAAGTGAAACTTTGTCAGCATGTTGGACCGTGTGCTGCAGGACAGATAGTATACGGAATTCGAAACACAGAGCTACAAAAAGCACTACTGTGTTGACTCCTTATATACATTTAATTTAAAAAAAAAACTAAGTTTGACCTTGAAGGAAGCCGAGAGCATGTTGCTTGCATCGGAGGCGGTGGTTTAGGGCATCCAACTTATGAACGTCTACGTGAAGACGTAACCGGAATTGCATAGGTTGACTGAAGGGTGGCCAATAAGTTATACAAGTAAGCAATTTAGCGATGAGTGCGAAAGGTATGCAAACAAGACCCACTTGTATCAAACTTGCCCGTACAAAATGCCAAGTGCTTCAAGTACGGAAAAAGGAGCATATATTCGTAGCATGCAGAGCAAGTGGCAAAAGTCAGAGTAATTTTGCGCTAACCGGAAGTTCCGGAGGGAACGAGGCGTATACTGCTCAGCTGTACACAATTGGCAGAAGTTAAGCACCGGTGCTGGACAACGAAATCGTCCATCCCGTACGACGCAAGTTTTGCTGCGGAGACATTGACCTCGTTATGGAAATTCATTCCGGGTCTCCGGTATGCGCAATACCCTGGTTCGTGTACCACAGGCACTGGGAAAAGTGGCCGGAAATTAAGGAGACATACCTGAGGTTGTCGGCTACCTGGGACCACTGCCTATCGCTGGTAAGCTCATGCTGCCAATTTCCTATGATGGCAAGACTGTGACTGCCTCTATGACCGTAGTTTGTCATTCAAGGCCTTGTTTATGTGGGCGCAACCTCATTCGAGCCCAGAACAACCTGGGTGCCCCTGTTCTAAGCCTGAGCAGAGCCAGGAGACGAGACAACAAAGAGCTCAAAGCAATTTTGTCAGAATATGAAGGCGTCTTTAAGGAAGAACTGGGCCCGTTCTAGGTTCCGCCTGTTCACGTCTGCGTGAAAAGAGATGCTGTTCCAAAGTTTTTCGAGGCGAGACCTCTGTCATACGCATTACGAGGCAAGGTTACAGAAGAGCTGGAAAGGCTAGTGAAGTCTGGCATGCTTTCCCCTGTCGCTCACTCTGAATGGGCTATGCCAATTGTGCCGTTGTTGAAGACGGGTCTGTCAGGATCTGTGGCGACTACAAGGTAACCATAAATTCAGCATGCGTCACTGAACATTATCCACTTCCAGTCGTCGATATCAATTTTGCAGCACTGCACAAGGGAGACGTCTATAGCACCATAGACTTATGGAACATCTACAACCAGATTCCATTGGATGACGAGTCAAGGAAGTTGACCACCATCAGTAATACAAAGGGCTTTTTTGTAACAACCGTTTACCTTTTAGTGTGTTGTCCGTACCGGCTATCTTCTAGCACACTATAAAAAATCTGCTTGGCGGTCTAAGTAGGGTACAAGCATATTTAGAGAACGCTCCATGGCAGAAGGGAAAGCAGACAGGGGTAGCCATCTCAAAGCTGTGCTCTAACGAATCCGTCACTGTGGTATAAAAGTACAAATTGATAAATGCTCCTTCAGGGAGACGGAATTGTCTTATTTGGGACACAAAATAACCAGTGACGTACTTCAGCCACAGGAGAACCTGAAAGCTGGGATGAGAACACCAAGTCTAAGGAAGGTGAGCGAGCTATGTTCTCACATTAGTCTGCTCACCTACTACAGTAAGTTCCTTACATGTATGCCTACCACACTGCCTCTATTGTACAACCTTCTGAAGAAGGATTATTGGTGGAAGTGGACTTCAACTCAGCAACAAGCATTTGAACAGTCTAAAGAAGCCCTCCAACGTGCTAAAATGCTAATGCACTTTGACCCAACCAAGCCGTTGTGGCTCGAGTGTGACGCCTCTCTGCATGTCATAGGGGCGGTTCTTTCCCATCGCGTTGACGGCATCGACAAACCAGTAGGTACTGGTGAAGTACTGGTAGCAACCTGGTTTGAATGTGTTTCATTTCAAGACTTGACAATGAGCTTTGGTGTGACTGGCATCGTGTCTTGTGTCCATGCCAAGATGAGAGACCATTAGGATTTGGACTTTGGTAGCATGAGGGGATAGTGCAGGACTTGTTTTCCTATTCTGTCAATGTTATGTGTACTCTGTTTTTCCCGTGTGTATAAAGTGTCGTGTACAAACAGGCCAGTCTTTTCATTTCATGGGTGTCTGTGGTGACATCTCGGACATTCACCAAGAACTTGCACATAGCAATAACGTACCTGCTAACTCTCCCGAATCATCCGAAAGACCGCTGATTTTCGACCTAATCTCACAATTGTATGAATGCTGTTTTTAATCTCCCGAAAAGTGGCTGGCACAGCAGAAGGGTTTTTTTAATCACGTACGTACGCCTTATTGCTACGACAGTTACCAACTGCAGAACAGTACTCACCACTATACTTCGAGTTCATTGTAATTGTACCGTAGAGTACTGCTAGGTAGGTACCTGCACACGTGGCCGTCGGCTGGCTGCCGCGAGACTCGCTCGCAACTGTACCAAAAGAAGGTGAGAGAAAAGGACAACACTTTTGTCTGTGTGTCTTGGCTCCCGTATTCTGTACGCAATAGGTCTACGCCATCTGCATAGGTGTCAGTTGTGTTTGTTGCATGATTGTGGGTGCTGCGTGTTTCTCTGAGTTCAGTTGGTAGGTCGATGACGGTGTCAAAAGCTAAGGAGTACTTGCAAGTGTTTGTGGACTCATACTCTCAGTTTCTGTGCTTTGTGGCTTTGCGGAAAGGTGTCAAGTACGGATTCTGCACCAGATGCGTCTGTGACATAAATGTTTCGCACTGAGGCAAGGTTGGCGTAAAGCTGCGCATTGCTTCACAGAAGCATCAGAACTATGTTCATGCTGCCAGCACAACATTGGTAGTTTCTTCCGGAAGAGCTCTGAAAACGGTGAGAAGTTTGCGCAGAGTGCCTAATCATAGGATTTGCTGTGGAACACCGCTCTGCATCAGTAATCACGCAGGACTGTTGTTGCGGCAAATGTTACCGAACTGCAAGGACACGAAGTGGTGCAGGTACGGAGACACGAAAACATAATCGGGAAAATGGCTGCAGATGCCAAAAACACACTGGTGGAGACCCTAAAATGCTGTTCTTTCACAATCGCAGAGGACGGAAGCAATGAGAGCGAGTCCGAGTCGCAAATGTCTCAGTCCCATTGAATTCTGACATGCAAGAAAACACCCCCACTACCCCCTCCGGTCTCCCGAATTTTTATGCCATTAGGTTGGGAGGTATGTGATAACATCAACAACAATGTAACAAGAGCACAACATTAAGATGGCATTACTTATAAGGTTTGGGTCCTTCGTCGATAATTTTAGTCGGTCACCAAGTGTATGTTGCACGTGTACACGCTCGGAGTGTAGAAAAAACAGTAAACTGAGCTTGGTTATTGTCCAGTATTCACCTTGGCTGCTATGCACGAAGTCGACCCACGCTTATTTCAGCGCAGGATCAGACTTAAATCTGGTGAATTTGAATCTATTGTCCCCCGTTTCACTGAAACAAGACATCACAGGGCAAAATATTGGTGCCATGATGACACATTCTAAATCAAACGATTCCTTTGCCCTCTGATAAGCCTCTAGTATCTTGTATTCGCGTGCATGTACATTATTCCAGACTCCGCAAGCTCGCTTCACAGGTATGCTGAATGACAGTGACTGCACGGCGCAGGCAGACGATCGAAAAGGGGACGTGCAAGCTGCCATTTGTTTGCGTGTGTGTGTGCGCTTGACGTCATTACAACTAGTCGGACTGCTGCATGAAGTCACCAGCATTAGTACTGGAGCCTGTCATCAAGTTAGTAACGGTGTTCGTAAGTGTGCTATGAGAAATTCGACCTTAATAAAAAAAAAGAAATGTCTTATCAGCATTTGCCGAATGTCACACTTGCTCAGAGCAGTCTCTGTATACAGGAGATTTGTTCAGCAGAGTAAATTCGCCTCCGAAAAAAGGTGTCAGTACCCCTTTAAGTGTGGAGGGGTCTGACGGAGCTCTTTCTCGGGAAGGCGCAAAAATTTCAAGTTTGAAGTGAAATAAGAGGGGCACTTACCCGGCTGGAGGCATTAGCTCCAAATTTTGCAATAGGTGTGAAAAGGCACGCAATCAATAGATGCTTTGAAGCAGATGCTATGCTGACTTTGATATTTGAAAGTGAAACGAGCTTTCAGGTTTGTGCGACTCATTAAGGTTTTTGTTGCATCTATTGCAATGTGAGCATTAGTATTTAATTTTTTTTGTTAGGCAATAGTGTGGTCAGCATGAACAATCTGCTCTGCATACTAATGAAATAATAATGTTTTTTTTTTATTGTAGTGGCTTCTTGCAGAAGGAAGACATTGTTGTTGCCAGAGTTGCTGCACAAAAAAGAAATATTCCTGGTGCTGTGCTTACAGGTTCCACCCACACCCAGCAGCTGCCAAGGCAAGATAGGAACAACAGCTGGGCCCTATCTGGTCACCTGCGACTTCTGATGTTTGTGGTGCTGGTCTGTGTTGTAGCCCTTCTGCTGCCACTCAAGGGTACACTTGACGCCAGCAGCCACGCACTGTTGGCATACTTCTCTCTAAGCCACAAGCTCAAGCTAGTCGCTGCATACATCCTTGGTAAGTCCATCCCATCTGAAATACTCACTTGATTGCTTGGGCGGTCAACTGGTGTACCGTTTTATTTTAGCCAAAGTGCTACCTTAATGATGTTAATCCCGTTGTTGCATATTCTTTGAAGCCGCAAGTACAGTAGGGTAAAAAACTAAAGTCTGTTTAATTACTTTGACCGGGATTGGCCTATTGTTGAAATTTCACCATTTTGGTGTCTCTGCTCATGATGCGATGATGGTGCTGCCAAATTCTAAAGAAAGTGGCTAAAATACATAGGACTTGTGCTTTGTGACTCCACTAATTACTAGATGGCAATGAATACAAAGAAAAAATATTTTTCCTTACTTTGTGGGAAGGCTGAGGAAGAAAAAATACAGTAATACCTTGTTAACTCTCTCATATCTCGATAAATCAGCTAAGTTGAAATTTTCTACAGCACCGAATATTTTTCTATACGTCACATATATATATTTTTTTTATCTCGAAGTATTTTTGGGTCGTATTGCGGATAACCCAAAATCTTGACTGGAAGTGGAAGGAAAATTTCGCTGCCAGACCATTTCACAAGATTTGCTCATCATTGCCACGCCTGAAGTCCGTCAATTTTTTTTCCTATTTAGCCACGCTTGCCACTATGTCAATGCTTTCCATGAATGCGAAGTCTCGCCCAAGTGACATATAAGCTTTGTCAAGCAACCCTGTGGCATGTTATGTAACACATGCACTGAGCAGAGAGGCCCTCGGCCTACGCTTGGCGTAGTTTGTCTTGTTCACTTTGTGCAGTGCCCATGATTTTTCCTGAGGTGTGATTTTCGTTCATCTGCACAAACCAAGCGGTACGGATTTTTCGCTGACTGTGATGAGCGGCAACTTAGAGTGAGTGCGGCAAGCAGTCAAAGCTGTGCACGTCGCTAAGGCTAGAAAAAAAGTTGCCCTTATTGAGGAAGTGGAGAAAGGAGGCCGAACAAAATCGATCAGGAATTTTGCATCCCTTTTATTACGCTTCCGATGGTGCTGAAAAATGAACAGAAGATGCTGGATGAATTTCAGCAGAGCGTCTCCAGGCAACGGAAGTGGGTTCGAGGGTCAAAGTTTCCAGGCGTTAACATGTCATTGATTGTATGACTTCAAAATAAGGTCTAGTGCACCCGTAAGGAAGATCTCGATGTGTCAAGCAGTTGAAAGACACCTTCTTAGGCCCGAGTACGATCGCAAAGCAGGCGAAGATTAGGCAGTTTTTCTCTGCTAAATAAAATGGCAGTGCCGCAAAAGCCAGCTGGTTAAAGTTTCTTGTATGTTAGTTTCTTCTCTCTTAAACCTGAACGAGAAGGAGAAAGATAAAAAACTGCCTCTGAAGAATCGGTAAGTAATACAGCAAACCCTTGTTAATTCGAACTCGATTTTTTCGAAATCTCGGTCAGTTTGAAGGATTTTTGCAGTGCCGTATTTTCTAATGTGAGTTAGAGTGGGTAATTTGAATCGGCGGCCAGCACCAGTCTGGTTAATTCGAAAACTTTGGGAGCCATGTGCCAGTTCCAGATCCTGATTTCGGCGCGAATCCGCAGAAACGACGGCCATTAATTGCCATAAGGCAATGCAATGTATCAATACTAACGACTGGCAGCTGAAGCACCCCAGTCTTGCTACTTCTAGCACAAAAAAAAAAACGAAGAAAAAACGGTCTCGTGATCAACCAAAAGGTGTGCCTGCGGAAAATTAGCTATGCTTCACTGCAACACAGCAGTGACACGCGGGCAGTTTTTTTGCTTGTTTCTCGCAACGTCAGCGTGTCATGGTTTACCTATTTTTTCTGGGATTGTAAAAAAATTATTAAAGGACAGTTTAGTGGAAATCGCGACTTATGCAAACTCCCGATTGCCAGTTGCTCCAGCGATTCGCGTCTTTGCACTGCTGGCGGAGTTCTTGCCAGCAACACCTACCTTGAAAACCAAGTTTGAAAGTTTGAAAGATAATTTTTTTTCATCCAAATTTCATCCAAAACACATCGTGATCTCCATTGTACGGGCCGTTATTAAATTTATAGTTTTAATAGAAATTATGTGCGAATGGTCGCATCATGACGTGCTGATGCAGCGAGGAGCAGGCGACATGCTGCCCACCTGTCAACAACTGTGTTGCAGTGAAGATATCTTGTTATCTACAGGTGCACATTTCAGTCTATCACGATCGCGTTTTCTTTTTTTTTTTTCGGTAGCAGCATCAAGGCCCACCATTATTCCATGTTCGCGGCAAAACAAAGACCAGGTATTACTAGAAAACATGACTTTTGGAGCCGCAAGCTGGTTGGCACAGCAAACGATGAGCACTGATTAGTTTGAATAGTTCTAAGTTCCTTGCATCCCACTTTTTGTATGTTCTGTTAATTCGAAAACCCTCTTAATTCCAAGCTTTCTAGCGGCCCCAGTCACTTTGAATTAACGAGGTTTTACTGTAGTGATTCTTCTGAAAAGCGCTCATTTTTTCTGGCGATTAACACAACCTTGCTTATCTGAAAAGTTTATCTCGAAATTTTCTCTCATTTTTACGAGTTCCAGTTAACGAAGTAATACTTAAATACCTTTCAGCATGCCTAGACAAATCAACAAGAAGTTGGCTGCTTTTTACTATAGAAATCTAGTTATAGTACTGTTATGTT
This sequence comes from Rhipicephalus annulatus, assembly GCA_013436015.1. Taxonomy (NCBI): domain Eukaryota; kingdom Metazoa; phylum Arthropoda; class Arachnida; order Ixodida; family Ixodidae; genus Rhipicephalus; species Rhipicephalus annulatus. The sequence continues at coordinate 55,371 of WOVY01002318.1, read as the reverse complement.
CAGGAGAAAATCAAGAAGGCTTTTCTTTTGAACACCTATTAGAACATTGACCATTATCAGGGAATACTGTGAATGCCCCACAATTACTTAACTCTAAAATTAAAAGAGATATGATTTGATTCTGCCTTTAACTTGTGCAAAAGCCTGCCTCTGAATAAATGCTCCCAAGAAAGCAGACGCATCATCAGCTTCTGAATTGTTGAAGCCTTGATCTTGATCATCCAGTTTCATCTTGTCATATTTATTGTCATCATCCTCACAGCTTTGGCAGTGTACAAGAGTGGCAAACACTGTTTTTTTCTTACCAGTCCTTGCTCGTTGAATAATTTTGCGAACTTCCCCACCACTGTAGTGCTTCTTTGAGTTACTCTTGATTCTCCAGTCTATCTTGCTTTCTCTTATTTTCAAAAGTAATATTATCACCCTAATCTTTTTCTTAACTGTGCTTTTGTGACACCTGTACTTTAGGCTCAATTTTCTGTGCATTCGAGCTTCTTTTGGCGTGCTGTGGTCGTGTCGATTTGCTATCTCAGTGTAAAAAAATATCGATTTCAGTCAGATTTTGGGAAATGCCTATGCATGTTTTCTAGCTTTTGTTGGTTTATTCGGTTGGTAACGCCAGCTTCCAAAAAATATTTGTTTACAAGTGTGTTTGGCAGTGTCCTATCCTCAAATAAAAACACCTTGTAATTTTCTTGGTTAGGCACACTGAGAACTAACAAGCAATGATGCCAAGGAAATTATAGAGGATGTTCTTAAGAGTAATTGTAATATAAGTGTAAAATAAAGAAAAGCTGACGAAAAGAAAACTTGCTGGTGGCAGTGACCCAGCCTGCATCCTTCGAATAATGTGTCGAATACTATGCGAGCTGAGCTGCGGTCGTTCCCTCTTTCACTTTATGATGTATATTCAGTCGACGACCGTTAATTCGCACTACACAGGGAACGTAAAAATGTGCAAATTAATGAATGTGTGAAAAAACTAATGCATAAAAAAATACAGAACACCGCTACAACGAAACTGACAGGGCACGAAAAAATTTCGTTGAAGCGAAAATTTTGTTGTAGTGAAGTCGAAAAAATATAGCTGATCTGAGCCAGCAAAACAAAAAAAAAACGTTTATCCTCAAAATTCAAAAAGTGTCCGTTGCTTCCTATTCTTTCCCAGCAACGTCACAACGTGATTCTCACCCATGCATAGCGAGGCCATGGTGAAAAGTACGCTGAAACAAGGTCTACAATCTCTTTCCTGAACGAACCTGACAGCTGCATTAACACGTTAACACCAGCAGGTGTCCGCTGTCGAACTGTATCTGACAACGCCGAGACGAAGGCAGGGTATCGTGGAGCGGTGAATTTTGTCTTACTCTATGCCATTCTTATCATCCACCACTCGCGGTGAGCTGATTTTGTTGATAATGCGGACAAACAGCCACTCTGATTAGTTTTGATGCAATAAAAATGCGTCAAAATGTTAAAGACTGTGTTTACTGTATAGCAATAAGTTTCTGAGCCGGGAATTGCATGGTGAAATTTTGTTGAAGCTGGACGGCAGGAGAAAAAGTGTTCGTTGTGGCGACAATATTTATGCATTGACTCCTATGTACTGCTGATGGGGAATCGTGAATTTTTCGCTGTAGTGGAAATTTTGCTTAAGTAGTGTTCGTTTTTGCACAGTTGAACTGTAATACTTTTATTAACACTTCAGTGACCCGGTGGCCAGAAAAAAAATCACTGCTTATCCATGGAGTGAACAATGACGAGTAGGGCGAAGCTTCGGAGGGTTTTATCAGTGAACTGTGAATCATCCATCTGCTGCACGTACTTCTGCTTACGTGCAAATAATGTCCGCAATTCTGTGGTATGCTCACTGTGCGATGCAATGATCCCACTCCTGCGCCAACTCATATTTACTACGCCATCCTAATAATATCAACAAAAATTGCGCCGAACTGCGCCAAAATTGGTTTTGGAGCATTTATCACCGGCAATAGCCATGCTGGTGCGTCAAAACATATGCATCTTGTTCTTAGGGCTACCAAAGTCACAATCGCATACATAAAATTAATCTGCTGAATTAACAGTGGTAATGCGTGCGTCCTAAGTAATCCATGAAGTTTGGTGCCGACGCAACTTCTGTTGTGCAAGTCCGCTTAACGGTGAAAGGCGCTCTTTGCAGGGGCTCGTGACGTCTATTCCAATCTGTGTTCATCGGCGGGCGTCGTTCGTTCTAGAAACGCTGGTGATAGCTCGTCTGAAGAGTTACTCGGCACGTAATTAAAGCGATTTTCAGTAACAACTACAGGCGTACGTGCCACCAGAATGTGTGTCACGGCTACTTCTAGACATCGCGCGTGGTCTAATGTGCCGCAGTTCGAGTGCACAGAAGAACACATGCACAGTGGACATGCGTTGATGCTTTTCCTTTAACGTACTTTATTCATGAATCTTCATTCAGACGTACATTTTCGTAATTCCTTGCATCAGCACATCCGCCTTTGTAATTGCTGCTGCACTAAAAGTTCCCAAAACACCTTGCTATTTCCAACTCAGGATTTCTAGGGTCCATATTCAAAATTTTCGCATGCTTTTTTTTTTTTCAAATATTATCTCATTAATAAAAGCATGTTTCCTGGTTGGAGCAGCTGGAATTCAGTTTTAATAACACTGGCGGCTCTGGGCTTGGAAGGCCCACGTTGAAGCAGCTACACCTTGTTACATGTCCGCTTTTCAATTCCCAAGATCAATAGCTGACCGTTAAAAGAAAAATTAAACATCATGTCATCACAATCATTGCTTCATTTCTTTTTTTATTTTCATGGGAGCTGGTGGAAACTGCGTCGCTTGTAGGAAGCATTTGTGAGCGCCCTATTACGAGGCCTAACGAGACATGTTCGTAAACTTTCTGTGCTACTGTAGCATACCGTATTTACTTGCATATATTTGCGCCCTCACATAATTTGTGCACCCCTAATATTTTGCCAGCTATGCTAAAAAAAACGCCAGGCCTGCGCGGAAGGCGCAGCACAGTCACAGCAAAGGCTAGAACACTGGCCTTTCAGAGCCTTTTTAAAACACTCATCGGGTCAATACCACAAGCACACTTGCTGTATACCCATTAAGGCATTAATAATAAATTTTTTCAAGTAGTAGGCTGGCATTCGCTATGCTATTTATTGTCATACTTCTGAGAAACGTGGTATCTTCTAAACACTTGCAAGGAATTTTGGGCCAATTGCTCACGCAGTGGCTGCTGACAATGAAGAGTTATGGCTGAAATGGGTATGCGCCACAGTTACCGTATAAACGCGTGTAGAGCTGCACTTTTTTTTTTTTTTTCAGGAAATGAGGGCCAATTTTCAGGGTGCGGCCCATACACAAAACTTTTTTTTTTGTGAACTAAAAACTACGTACGAGTTAGCGAACGAAGAGCGTTTATTGCAGTATGCCGCGTGTGCGCTTAATCGTCGTCGCTCGACGAGTCCTCTAACTCGGAGTCCGAGATGGTGTGTTGCGGAGCACCATCATTCCATAAACAGTCATCTTCGGTGCCATCCAGGCTGTTGGATATCCCAGCGACCTTAAAAATTCGGGATACAATGTCCGTCGACACCGAGCTCCACGCCGACAATACCCAGCCGAGAACAGTAGCAAGCGGTGCCCTCTTCAGCCGTCCGGTCGGCGTCTGCTCATGCTTGCCGGTCGCCATCCATTCTATGTAGAGTCTGCGGAATTCAACTTTGAATGGTCGATTCATGCTCACATCCAATGGTTTCAACATTCCTGTGAGGCCGCCTGGAATCACGGCCATGTCTGTGCCGACACGGCGCAGCTGCCCCTTCACCTTATCGGTAAGGTGGCCGCGGAAACTATCCAACACTAAAAGTGAATGTTTGGCCAACAAAGCTCCCGGTCTGTTCTGCCAAGTACTTTTCACCCAGTCAAGCACCAAATCATCATTCATCCATCCCTTCTCTTGGGCTCTAACTATGATGCCCTTGGGGAAAACTTCGTTGGGAATTCTTTTCCTTTTCAAAACAACGTACGGGGGTAGCTTCCGCCCGTCCGTGGTCACACAAAGCATCACGGTGCAGCGTTGGCGCTCAGCGCCGGTGGTCGGCACGGCGACACTCTTCTTGCCTTTTACTTCGACTGTGTAGTTCTCGGGAGAGTCAAACTACACAGGAGTTTAATCAGCGTTCGCTATTTGCGACAACAAATAACTGTGCTGATGGCGCAGGCCGATGACATGCTTGTGAAAACTAAGCACCTTGTCGGTATAGTCTTCTGGCAGCTGCTGGCACAGCGTGGTCCTTCGCCGAAAAGAGAGTCCCTTTCTTTTCAGAAACAGTGATCACACCCAAAGTTTATACAACACCCCCCTCCCTCCGCCTTGGGTTCCTAGTTTCTTCCTGCTTTTTGAAGACGGGTGGCACTTTCCTCTCTGCTTTAGTAACAATCGATAGATTGATGGCAGGTGTGGCACATGGGGTGATGCTATCGCATCTGCACTCTGTGCAAAGGAGGTAGGTCGGCTCTTTGCGATAGCAATTATGTGGACAGTCTCGGCTGGACTTTTGCCGTCGCCGCTGCCATCGTCTTTCACTGTTTATGTATATGTATCGCTATACTTTATAAATATGAAAGCTCAAGAAAGAAAAAAAAGCTGCCCGCGCTTAGCGCCCAGCTCGTCACAATACACCGCCGCGCGCTTATCTCCCACGCGTACTTTTCCCCTCGAATGGAAGGGTAGATGCATGTGCGCACACACTTATTCTTTGGTGGGGAGAATCATGTGCCTTCGGCTTTCACCGGAACGATTGCATTAGTTTGTTAGTTGCCAGGCCAGACAATTAAAAATCACTTCACTGGCTGCGTGGCTTTTTTTACTGCCACGTTTCGGTTTCGTTTCGAAGAAAAGAAGGAACCCTGTTGAACTTTGTGACCCGATTTGTAAAGGTAAGCCTAAAACAGTAAGGTGGCGAAGTGCAACCGCGGAACAATTGCCCTGGCTCCGTTGGCGAAAATAGCGCCCTTTTAATACTGAGCGAAGTATAACTGACACTTGTTAGTTGGCTCTCATCTGTACTTGTGACCAAGTTTCGTGGTTTGTTTTTGTTTAAAATAGCGCCCTTTTAATACAGAGCGAAGTATAACTGACACTCGTTAGTTGGCTCTAATCTGTACTTGTGACTAAGTTTCGTGGTATGTTTTTGTTTAAACAGCACGTTAAGTGTCGAGTGGTAAACGTTGCTGGTTTGCTCTTGTCCTGCGTATGTTGTTTTTGTGCGTCATTTGTGCGTGACCAGCACACTGCTCGTTTCAGTCTGCTTACCGTTCTCAGAGTTACATTCCAAGTTCTTGCTATTTCATTCGTTGCTTCGTCCTTGTGGAGAAACTGTGACTTTTTTATCTTTGTTTTAGCTGCGTTCCTCACCCCTGGTCGTGCGCTTTTGCCAGCTTGTAGAACACACGACGCGTGGGGGGATGTTCTCGATTGTAATATTACACAAAACATGACGGTGACGCCCATTGGCATAGCCAGGCGGGGGAGATGGGAGGGCGCATTGAAATGTGCTCCCTTCCCTGCCCAAATTTTTTTGCCATGGCATATATATATATATAGCTCAACATTACCATTTGCACTGCCCCCCCTTCAGATCAAAGTGCTCTCTCTCCTCCCCAAAATGAAAAAAAAAAAACTACGCCTCTGGCGATGGCATAGACCGGTCGAGAATGTCGTTATTATTGCTATCCCAATCAAAACAAAATTGCTCTCGCTTTCTAGTCGTCTTAGGCGTATTGCATAAGGTGCCCTGTGAGGTTCTTTTTTCTTTATGCACTGCTTTCTAGAACACTACAGGGGTACTTTAGAGTATAGACAGAATGCCCTAGCTACACAAAACATTGCTGCAAATGGAAAATGAAGTTTGTTATGTTCTCTTGTTTCAGCACAAAAAGATGAGTGCTTGAAGAGGTTGGCTTTATCAAACTAGCTAAGTGACGTCATGTTAAGCTTACCAGTATAATCGGTTGTGGAGAAAAAGAACTTTTCTATATTCTTGGAGTCGTCTGCGAAAACTACAGTTGCGACTGTGTGTGTCTGTAGTGTTGTACATCACAGCGTTTGTCTACCATGTATATTGATAACCACATAGGTGCATAGAATGTTATTTCATAAAGTACAATTTTATTCAACCAGTATTCTGTTCATTTACTACGAAAATAATCACTGAATGTCTAAAATAGCATGCTCCTAAGATGACTGGTTTCATGATATTTGAAATAAATTGAAATATCGCTAGCTCTTCACAGGAGTCAAAAGCCCCAAAATAATTATTCATGCACTTGAATATAAATAAAACTTGCTTCTCCTACAGGATGTGAAGTTAGCTGCTCCAGATTGCTCCAAGATGGAAAATTTTGCTGTTCCAAAGTGCTTCAGAATGAAAATTTGGCTGCTCTAATGTGCTTCAAAATAGAAACTTTGCTGCTCCAAAGTCCTTCAAAATGAAAATTTTACTGCTCCGAAAACTGCTTCAAATCATAACTCGGTGGGATCACTGGCAATGACTAAAGAACAGCAAGTGCTGGAGGCAGGTCTGCATGCGTCGGCTCCGGAGCACAAGGTGCGTTGTGATCATCAGAGTCAGAATCACTGTTTTGTAGTTGCAGAACCTGCTAAGTTGTGTTTCCCTCATTCAATTAGGCACACGATGACACAGCACTGTCAATGTTTGCAGAGTCTTCAAACGTAACTGCGTCACGAAACTACACACCGCACCCTCCCAGGTCGTCAATGATTTATGCACTTAGCTCGTAGCACTAGGCTGCAGGTCTGGCTCTTCAGTTGCTGTGTTTTTCAGCTGCAGTGTCAGGCTCACTAGGGAACGTGAGCCCAGCGTGCCGGAAGCAGTTGCTGATTGTTCTTGTCAGCACTGCATTCCAGGCATCAGTAAGCATGCTCACGGCTGACATCAAGTTCACGTTGTACAGTCGAAACTCGTGATAATTAAATCCCGAGGGAACGAAATTCTCACCGCAAGGAATTATTGTCGGAGCACCGACGAACATCCTTAGGAGTCAATGCATTTCGTAACTCGTGACTACGGAAAATGTTCATACCGCAGTCCCTCATTCACGAAGTTTTCGAAACACGAGTGTGCAAATAATCTACTCTCGCAACATTTACATTTGAAAACTGCTGAAATGCATGAATGCTACACCTAAATTGTGCAAAACTATCGCTAAGCGCACTTTGAGAAGCAGCCGCCATCATTGTTTACAAAAAAAAAAGCGTAAAGCTTGCGAAAATGATGATGAAGGTGGCTTGCCGAAACACCTGCTCGTTATCACGGACTACGTGCGTAGCCAACGCCACAATCCTCGTGGAGTGTTGTTCGTTGGCTTGGCTCTGTGCTTGGCTTTGTCGGCTTTGCCCACACATGGTCGCGTGTGTGGAGCCATTTGTGAAGAGTTTGCGTGGTCACTTGGTGCAACGTGAACGGTGTGTTGTGATTGCTTCATCCGATTTCGCTGCCTGCGAAGATGCTGCCCCCAACGAAAAAGCGGAAGTTCATCACGCTGGAAGATAAGGCCGCAATCATCAGCGAGATAGAAAAGGGCAGAAAAAAAATGAACATCGCCGAAGACTTTGGCGTTGCTTGCAGCTCGTTGTCCATGATTCTCAAGAACAAGGCCTCCATTCTTGGTGCACTTGAAAATGGCACGAGTGCAAGAAACAAAACTGTGACGGCTGCAGCATTCCTGGATGTGGGCAAGGTGATGTTCGCATGGTTTTGTGAACAGCGTGCCAACAAGGTGCCTTTATCTGGCAGGATTTTGCAACAAAAGGCGCTTGACTTCGCTTGTATGCTCAGCCATGACAACTTTAAGGCGAGTCCCGGCTGGCTGAGCCTTTTCAAAGCTCGCCACGACATCGTGGCCAAAGTCATCTCCGGGAGAAAGCAGCCGTCGACTCGGTGACAACGTCGTAGTTGCTGCTGAGCAAAAAAGAACTGCCCGGTCAGTACAAGCCCTCCGGCATATATAATGCTGATGAAACGGCATTGTTTTATGAAATGCTGCCATCCAAGACCTTGGACTTTAAGGCCAGAAGTGCCACAGTGGCAAGCACAACAAGCGCACATGACGATTTTATTGTGCACCAACATGAATGGCACAGATAAACGGCCACTGCTCGATATTGGCAGGAGCAAGAAGCCCCGCTGTTTCAAGGGGAATCGCAGGCTGCCAGTATGCTACACAGCGAACTTGAATTCGTGGATGACGCGGGCTATTATTAGCAGCTGGCTCCAGTCCTTCGATGCCGACATGGGGAAGGCAAACAGGTCAGTCTGCCTTCTCGACAACTGTAGCGCCCATCACGTCCACGTGCAGCTTGGAAACGTGCGCCTGGTGTTTTTCCCACCAAACTGCACTTCGGTGCTGCAGCCTCTCGATCAGGGAGTTATTCGCAGCGTGAAGTGCGCTTACAGAGAGAGGCTGATTCAGCGTTTGCGGCTGAATATACTCATGAAGCGCCCCACTGACGTGGACTTGTTATTATTATTATTTATTATTTATTTATTTATACATACTGCCAGTCCCAGTGGGGACTATTGCAGGAGAGCAACCAAAAGATACTATAGATACACTTACATTGAAAAAGTGAAAATGTATGACTACAGATCTTATACGATATTACATGGATTATATGGGAGCATTAACAATGTGGTGAAAAACATTTAGAACACAGATTTGGTACATAATAGACGGTTATTAATTACATGCAAAAATCACTAATAAACATGAAAGACTTTTCCATGCGTACGACACTGATATACTTATCATGATCAAAAGGCACTCAAGAATTGAGGAAAAAAAAAACCATCAATTAACTATGGGTGGCACGAATATGATTATTAAGCAACATCAAAAATGTATTCAAATCTTTACTACTAATTATACAGCCGGGTAATCTATTCCATTCTCTAATTGACTGTGGGAAAAAAGAATACCTGAAGCAGTTGCTGTTGAAACGGTATTCCTGTAAAGTTAATGGATGTTTATGGCGTGACTGTCTAGTTTCCAAAATTGATATGAACCTAGAGCTGTCGATGTTTAGCTGTTTATGAATGAGTTGGAAGAGCATTTTTAAACGTGAGAGTTGAGCGCGATTTCGCAATGTTAGTAACCCAGCTTTTGCGATTAATTCAGTAGGTGAATCGAGCAGACTGTATTTGTTATAAATAAATCTAACTGCCTTTCTTTGTACACTTTCTAGCTTTTTAATTAAGTTATTTGTGGCCGGGAACCAGACTAAGTTAGCGTATTCTATTGTAGGTCGAATGAAGGTTTTATAGGCTAAGAGTTTTGGTTGAGGTGGTGCGGATTGTAGTCGTCTTTTAAGAAAAAATAATCTTTTTAAGGCTGAGGATGTAACGTAATTAACATGTGCCTCCCATCTAAGGTCACTAGAAATGACTAGTCCAAGATACTTATGCTGTTTCAGGGAAGTTAGTTGCGTGCCGCCAATAGTGTAGGCAAAATTTGAAATGTTTTGTCTACGGGTTATTCTTAACAAGGCTGATTTTTTTACGTTTAATGTCATCTGCCATTTCGTGCACCATTCTGACACTGATAATAGAGCATTGCTGAGGACCATATGATCTGAAGGTGAGTTAATTTCTTTGTAAATAATACAATCATCTGCGAAAAGCTTTATGTTCGTCCCGATGGATTGAGGCAAATCGTTGATAAAAATCAGAAATAGAATAGGAGCTAGGACGCCGTCCTGTGGTACACCTGAGGTAACTTCCGTTAGTTCCGATGTTTGCTGGTCTATTTTCACAAACTGCGTCCACTTGGTTAGATATGCTCTAATCCAGTTTGTGATTGGTCCTTTACCTATTGTCACCTGCAATTTTTCCATGAGCTTTTGATGCGAAACCCGGTCAAATGCTTTAGAAAAGTCGAGTGAGATGAGGTCAATCTGCTTTTGATGGTCAATGGCCGATGACAATTCATGTATTAATTCGGTAAGCTGCGTAACGGTGGAAAGACCTTTACGAAACCCGTGCTGAGATGGTGTCAAAATGTTCTCGTTTTCAAGGTAAGTAGTTATATGTTTAAGAATAATATGCTCAAATATTTTACAGATTGTGCTTGTTAAGGATATCGGGCGATAATTAGCGACGTCAGCTTCACTACCCGATTTGTGAATTGGTATGACCTGTGCTATTTTCCAGTCATTGGGCAGTGAAGATTTTGTTAGGGACATGTTAAATATAATAAACAGATATTTAGTTACCCATTCAGCGTAACGTGTGAGAAACTCATTAGGTATATTATCAGGCCCTGGTTGTTTCTTGATCTTCGTTTTTAGCAAAAGGTCAAATATACCTGCTTAGTTTATACGGAGAGGTTCAATGGGGTCTACTCCATGAATTTCGTGAGGCGGTGGGATATCGTTATCTGTAGTGAAAACTGAGTGAAAGTAGTTATTGAACAGATTAGCTCGGTCTCTACTTTCTTCTAATCATATGGTGGTTTTGGGACGTTAAACCCCACAAATCAATCAATCAATTACTTTCTTCTGGAGACATTGTACTATATTTTTTATTTTTTGGATTTAGGTAGTTCCAGAATTTTTGAGGTGCATCATTAAGAAAATTAGGTAGAGTATAAGAGAAGTAGTGATTCTTAGCTGCTTTAATTTGAGACTTCATTGAACTGATGGCTTCCGCAAGGTTTTTACCAGTTATGGGATTCAATGTTTGTTTGAAAGACTTTCTTAGGCGTTTTACTTGACGTTTATCATGAATAATGTCGCGGTTTATCCATGGATTGAATTGTCTTTCTTTCTTTGTTTTAGAAGGTATATAGTGAGAGACGCAATACAAAACAATTTCTTTAAATTTCTGCCACAACGTTTCGATATCAACATCCGGATTATCAGCAAGCTGCTCGAATGAGCTAAATTCGTATGATAAGTGGTCCAATACACTAGTGTCATCAGCGTTGCAGAAATCAAGAAATGACAAAACTGAATTTGAATTCTTGATACGTTCATGCAAGGGAATCGAACACAATACAATCTTGTGATCTGATATACCATCAGTTAGCTCAATGATGGCCTCATCTGCAGGAAAGTGGTCACTAATGAAAACTAGGTCAAGTATATTTGAGGAACACCCTTGTACACGAGTGGGCTCTTTAACAATTTGGGAGAGGTTGAATGTCAGCATAGTATCAATAATAATGTCAGACGAAGATGATTGATGGTTCATGGTGAGCCAGTCGATATCAGGGAGGTTAAAATCGCCAACAAGTATAAGCCTACATGCAAGAGCGTGAATGTGCAGGTATTTATACAGGGAATGCATTGCTTCCGAGTGTGACGAGGGGCTCCGATAAACGTAACCAATTACCATTGGACAGGCAGTCAAGTGCATTTTACAAAAAACTGCTTCCACCCCATCGACATCGGGGAGGGCCGTGAAGGCGATATCTTTTCTTATTGGGATGGCCACACCTCCCCCCCGTGTAGCTCTGTCTTTACGCAAGATTACATAGTTGGGTGGCGTTATTTCGAAGTCCCTGACGTCACTTGACAGCCACGTTTCGGTGAGTGCGATAAAGTCGGGATCTGTGCTGAGTAGAAATGATTCTAGGCAGGTTGTCTTTAAAAGAATGCTGCGAACGTTTATGTTTGCGAACTTTACTTGGTGCGTGACTGAGTGTTGCGTGGTCGCAACGCGCGCACATGGGATTCTTCGTTTTTTTGCAGTTTACATCATCGAATGCAGTTTACATCATCGTCCCATTCAAACACTTCGTTGTTGATTTTTAATTTGTCAAACACAAGATTTTCTTGTCACCTTCTAGTTTCCTTGCCTTAGCTGCTTGCCACAGTTTCTTTCTGATGTCGCGTACACGGGGAGTGAAATCTTCCCCCACCGCGATCTTTAATCCCTTTAATTTATAGCAATTCTTCAGTATGGTAGTCTTTTCCCGGAAATCTAAAAGCTTTAGAATTATCGGCCGTGCTTTGTTGGCAGAAGGTCTTCCTAGTCTATGTATCCGTTCGATAGCCACGGGTTCTAATTCGAGTACTTTCTTTATTACATCTTGATTAACCATTTCAGCAAGGTCCCTGTCATTTTCTTTGCCGTTCTCTGGAATTCCATACAGTATTAGATTAGACCGTCGCGAACGGTTTTCAAGGTCATCTAGCCTGTTTTCCATAGCAGAAAGTGATTGCTGTAATTTGTTTACCGCGGTTACACATGAGGAAACCTTCTCATCAAGAGCTGCTACTTTTTCCAGTTTGGATTCTATGGCAGTGAGCCGGTCATTCTTAATTTCCTTGACATCATCAGCAATTTGTTGAATCTGTTTAAGGAGGAGGGTTAGGTCAGGTCCAGGTCCAGGGTTAGTTTCAATGTCTCCACAAAGTAACAGTAATTTCTTAATATGAGACAGCATTTCAGTCAATATTAAGCAGAGCAGCCCAGGGCACGGCAGCACAACTAGACAAAGGTTATTTGAGCAAAAGCATTTGCCGTAATGTTTTCTCACCTGGACGATGAAAAAAAAACGAATTAGACGTCATGCCAGTGATGCTGCCGTGCCCTATGGCGTCTGGATGGTTGCGATCCGGCTTTATACTCCAGTGAATTGCTTGTAGCGCCGTCGCTCCTCTGTCGAGGCCCGCCAGAGCACCAACAGCTGTCGATGAAGGGGGCGTAGTCCAGATATCGCTCAGGTGCGCATGTGCGGTTGACACGTTGACAGGCAGGAGGATAGCCGGTTGCAAGGCGTTGATCGCAGCTTGCCAGCCCAGTACATCGCACTCTGCCGGTATTAGCAGGAGGGTAGCGACGAGCTGGACGATGAAAAAAAAACGGATTAGACGTCATGCCAGTGATGCTGCCGTGCCCTATGGCGTCTGGATGGTTGCGATCCGGCTTTATACTCCAGTGAATTGCTTGTAGTGCCGTCGCTCCTCCGTCGAGGCCCGCCAGAGCACCAACAGCTGTCGATGAAGGGGGCGTAGTCCAGATATCGCTCAGGTGCGCATGTGCGGTTGACACGTCGACAGGCAGGAGGATAGCCGGTTGCAAGGCGTTGATCGCAGCTTGCCAGCCCAGTACATCGCACTCTGCCGGTATTAGCAGGAGGGTAGCGACGAGCTGGACGATGAAAAAAAACGGATTAGACGTCATGCCAGTGATGCTGCCGTGCCCTATCAACTTGTTCATGGCACTAGAAATGATAGCCGCCGCATGGATTGCGACGACTCCAGCCATGATAACGACTTGCTTCACACACGCCGGCTTTGTCACTCCGTAGGCATCATGCACTGATCCAGCCGAACCGGAAGAAGGTTAGCCTGTAGGCACACTTGATGACGGTACTGGTAACAGCGCAGTACCGCCGTCACTGATCAGTGCATGGGGCGAACTTTGTGCCATGGCAAACGAGATTCCCAATAGCCTCAGCATCCTGGAGTTCGTTTGTGCAGACAAAGGCCTCATCGTGCACAAAGAAGTGGCTGATGAAGCCATTGTCAATAGCGTGTGCGAGGTGGCCGATCCCGATGAGCAACGATCGGAGCAGCCAGAGAAAACAACAAGTCCGCAGGATGTGCTGAATGCCTTCGACACAATTCGCAGGTTTTTTGGCGAGCACGACGACAACATGGCGATGGACTATTTCTTACGGTTTGAGTCGAGAGACATGAAATCGCTGCATGGTAAGGCCGGCCAAAGTAAACTTACTGACTTTTTGAAATAAAATGCTTTTTTTTGTGAATTTCATGTCTTTTCTGCCGCATTCTATCGCCAACGCAATTCCCACAAGAGCGAAATTTTGTGCTTTCTCCAGCGATTTTATTATTGCGGGTTTCAACTGTATTTCATCTGGTTTTTTAAGCACAGCAACACGTGCTGCAGCATGCATGAAAAAGCCTCTCAAAATTCTTTATTAGAATGGCACCTTTGGTGCCATTTGATGCAGATCTTTTGGGACAGCAAAACACAAAATAAAGCAGGTCTCTGCACATAACCAGTTGGGTGCAGAACGCAGTACCGCAGACACATATGGCAGAATGGTAGCGGTAGACAGTAAGACTCTGGAGTTTTGTAGACATGTAGCACCACCTGTCGATGCAGTTTTGGGTAGTGCGAAGCTCGACTCCCTTGCACAGTTTGCTGTGCAAGCAGGTGGAAGTAACGTTTATAGATACTTTTTCAGTTTTCGAACTCCTCCTTTCAAGGTGGGCACAATTTACTCCTGGGGAGTGTGAGGGTGCTGCAGTCTAACTTTGCGCCAAGTAACCGACTGCTTTCTGCTGGCTTCACTGCCGCTGCAGTTTCATGCGTTCCGTGCCGGTGTTCGCTTGCACTTTTTGTTGTGTGTGTATGTCTCGTCACATGCCATGCTTCCACGGTCTTCTGAAGACAGTTCGATGCCTACAGTCACGAAAATACGCAGACATCCATCGTGTAGGAAATTCGCCAATTATTGACATAGTGATTATGATCTAATCATTGACCACGTGTGGATACATTGAGCACATGTGTATGTCTCCCGAGGTTAATTCTACTGTTGCTGCTATCCCGTGCGCCATAGCTCAGACCCTCCAGACATCATAACAATGTGTTTGTGAACCAGCGCAACAGTGAGTAGAGGAAAAGCCTCTAAAAATGTTACTTCTCCATGCCATCTGACCCGGGCTGTTGCTGCAGAAGTGGGAAAGATCCATAGGAAAGTCTGGGAAAGATGCGCAAGGTGGACGATCTTTACTTTTAAGGAAGCGACATCTTGAAGACATATAGGCATATTATAAATCGAGAAGTCTAAACCGACCAACGTGCATGGGCATCGAGGAGTGATGAAGTTTCTTGATTATTTCCGAATTTTCTTGTGTAATTGTAATGAAGCCGCAAAATAAATAGTACCTGTACAACAACCTAGCTGCTGCTGCCTTGCGATCTGCCAGAATAATGCTGGCAAGAGGTCCCCGCTCTTTCGGAAGACTCCAGTTTTTCTGAGCAATTGAAAAAAAAAAGTGTGCTTCAACTTCTCTGCAACTAGAGTTCGGCGGTCCTTGAAGAGGCGGAAAAACCTCCCATAAGAACCTTCTATAACGCAGAATTTACTGGTTACATCTACTGGCACAGCGGAAGGAGAAAGTGCGCCACTAAGAAATATTCATTACAAGAACTGTGTGGGCATGACTGGTGCTAACTGGTTTATGCATGTCTTGTGTCATTTTAGCGGTTATAATGAAAAAAAAACAATGACAAAAACAGTCAAGAACAATGTGTAGATTGCAACCAGCAAATTGAGCAAATGCTTGATCTGTGCCACCGCTGCTC
This sequence comes from Rhipicephalus annulatus, assembly GCA_013436015.1. NCBI lineage: Eukaryota > Metazoa > Arthropoda > Arachnida > Ixodida > Ixodidae > Rhipicephalus > Rhipicephalus annulatus. Next base: position 39,985 of record WOVY01002318.1, on the reverse strand, counting down.
AAGAATGGAGAAAACTTGAGATACGCCGGCTGAGTGAAAAAAAAAAAAAGAACACTGCATCCCCAGCGACTCTCACTGATCTAGTTGAAGATTTACCTGAAGTGCAAAAAGTGTCTCTTCATAGTACATCCATCATGTAACTAGCGAAATGACCGAATGGGTATAAGTACACAACAGATTGTTTTATGCTTTGTTTGCCTCTCACAAGCCCGAATCATTAATCATCACAGGAATTCAGCTATGTGCTTTTTGAAATTGAAATTCAAATGCTCGTGACATGTGTGACAGTGACAAGTGTTTTATTGTCAATACACTGATGTTTTCATATTTTCACAAATTTTGCATTTTTTAATGATCCGAAGTATTATCCACTCAGACATCCGTAAGCCTGAACACATCAGAAGAAGAAAGTGCACTGTTTTATATACCAGCTGAACAAAAAAATACCATCACTTCAGTGGGATTTCAAATGTGGCTGATGCCTTACAGCAATGGCTTAGTTTCAACTTCCTTTAGGGTACAGCCCGCCGAGGTGCTTTTTACTGTGCAAGTTAATATGCACAGCGTCGAAGATCCCTATGCTGAGACTCGCCAAAATAGCTTCTAAACAACTAAGCTTGAACCAGATGAGCCATAGCTTTTACGGCCGCTTCGGTAAGACGTTTCTAATATAACTGAGCTCTACATTTATTTCTACTACCTGGAAGAAAAAGAAGTTACTGGGTGGCAAAACAGCTCTTTATTTAACAAATGCTCGTCTAGCACTTCGCTACGTGAGCTATTATTTTCACCAAGAACCTGGAAAGACGCCGCACACGCATTTAGGCTCTAGGATATACTCCACGTGCCTAAACCAAGAAGTTGCGGTGTTGTGTAAGCGCTGCTCACTGGCTGAACCACGCCTAGCTGTAGCAGACGACCTTTGTTTGCTTGGCGCAAAGTTAGCCTGCAGCGCCGCGGTGGCGGGAACTGAAGCCGGCCACCCGCTCCTTGAAGGTGAAGTGGAGAGTTCTGAAACAGAAAAAGTATCTATAAATGTTTGGTGGAACTAGCATGGGAAAAACGACGATTGAGCTAACTATTAGGTGTGTTTGCGCATTGAACAATCAGAAAAAGAGCTATGAATTCTTCTCCAACAGTTAGACGCATTCCTGTACAACCATGAAATGCTTCCTGGGGCACTCACCAAAAAAGTGATGAAAACAAGAGAAACAGACTCAACAGCTCCGCGCTCTACGAAGGAAGACCTCAGTCGACGCTTCTGTTGTGTTTTGAATTGCCATGCACGTAAAGAACTTCAGTTTTATCAATTTGCGTAGCTGTTGGGAAGCAGAATGGTGGGAGTGCTGGATACAGGCCATTGCAAAAGTGTTGGGTAAGGGAATTACTCGCCTTCTCCACAGCCAGTCGCATGAGAAAGTATGATAATGTAGGTCTCCTGTTATTGTTATGGGTAGCCTTGATGGAGAACCGTGGTAACTGATTATGAAGCTCAACAGAGGCTCTGGCCGTGGTGCGAGACATGCAGCAGTTGAGTGGTGATGTGTGGGATAAACATTGCACACGCCACGATCATGCACGTTGGCTTTGAAAGCTCTTGGTTTTGGCTTGAACTAGAATATATGAAAACATACGTTATACAAGTAAATCTTAGAATTCTGGTTGTGACCACAGTCAGGTTTTTTTTTTTTTTTTTGCTATTGGTTTCCGCAATTACCAGAGCTATCTCAGAGGCCTCAGTTTTGCCTTTCGCTGTACCCAGAAAAAGTGTGCTTGCATCTATTCCAGTTTGCAGTATGTACATATGGAAAACAACCGTCAACAGAATAGTGTAGGGTACATAATAAAACAGTTTAACACACAGGAAGCAAGACATGGATGGAGAATGCAACTGCAAAGACAAAAATCGCCGGTGCCATTCGGGCTGGATAAAGCAAGCCTCGTACAACTGATCATAAGATACTCTGCACCTGTATGTATTTCACCGCTTTGGCAACATGTGTATAACCCATATTGACCCATTTAGGTGTTGCAGAACGCACAGGGGTGAGACAGCTGCGTGTATTGCACATTTTTGATACATTTTCATTTTCTTGCGCCAAGCTGCTTCAAAGGTATAAAAATTGCGAAAATTGCACCGTACTGCTTCAGAACAGTTTCAAAAGCTACAGTTTTGATGCCAACCTCAGTTTCAGTGGGGAGAAAAGGCTGAGTGGACTCATAAGACGCAACCAAGCGTATTTTTTTTTTTACTTTGCACCTTTCTGGTGACAAAAGCTCTGATGGTGCAGTCATAATCTCCTCTAAACTGTTGTAAAAATGTGTGACCCATAAAAAATGCGCTGCCCTGCAATGAGCATGCTGCTTCTACGAGCTAGGCTGTGCGTTTTGGTGCCACTGGTCTAGCGAAAACTACAGAGTCAGGTGGCAAGCGTAGCGTGGTTGGCTCTCTGGTTCGTTGTTGTGCGTAGCATGTTTCTCCATTTGCTGCTGTTTTCATGCCAGCGCTGCTGCGTGCGGTCATCTACGTGTGTGAATTTGCCGTGAGCGGGGAACTGTAAATTTGGAGTCATTTCCCTGCCTCTGATACAACTCCTGGATGTTGTGGCACATGCACATAGGTTCGCGAAATCGGTTCTGTGAGCAACAGAACGAATGTGACCCATTCCTGGTTTACGCCCATTAGCTACTCATTTTTTTAGACAAGCGAGTTGTCATTGCATTTTGCAATTCAAAAAGCCATTGCACGCGAAATCCGCACATCGATGTCTGCAGGTGACATTGATGCCGTAGTGACAAGGCGCGTTCAAACCGTTTCAAATGATATTAGAAGGCACCTCAGAGCTTTGTTCGGGAATCATGACATGTCGGCAATCACGTGACACAGATGAACGTTGATTTTCAACTGTTTAGTTTTGCAATCGAAACTCGCTACAAGCTCTTTAAAAGGCGTCGCTGCGTACCAGCTCCGGACTACACAAGCTTATAGGCTTAGCTTTATGTTCGACCTATGTTTGGGTCGGTGGCCGTGCTGCAGTGTGACTGGTGAACTTTGTTTTTTGTTTTCTTCTTTTTTTTACAATAAAACCAGCCTCTGTACCTTCAGTGGTTCGTTTGCGTGGACGCTGATTTCTTATTTGCGCTGCCCGAGTTACAGAATGACGCGGGCGGCATTCGTAAGTCAATCGGGAGTTCTACATTGACAGAGAAGACCTACAATAATAAAGAAAAATATAACAGGCCAAAGTGGGCCGTATTAATGCGTGGTTGCTCGCGTGGAGAGGCGTTATCAGTACCGTTCAATTGTCACTTAGTGCCATATGCACGTGCTTTACGAGATAGTCGGTGCAGCGAGGTTTCTATGTACTGTTCAGAACTTTTGAAAGGGTCTCGCTCGAGGTGGCCGCGTACCGTGGTGAGCGCCCTTCTGTTGTCTGTTAAAAGCCTGCACTACACTTCATGCTATCATATCAGGCTTTTCTTTAAGCGAAAGCCCACTGTTACGTCTGTGTTTTTCTTTTTTGAAAGTTTCCTGAGAACCCAGTTTTGAACAAAACCTTTTTAAAATACTTTTTTTAACTTCAAATTTTTTCAAACATGTTTTTATGAGGGCTAGGTAGGTCACGGGGTATGTAAAAAGTTAGTGCAGTTCATATCTAGTAACTATTTGTTCAAAAACTTCCTTCAAAATCTGTTTCAGTGTTATGTGCATTCTCAGCTAAACGAAATATTCACAGGTGCCCCCACCTTGCATAAAATTTTTTTTTTCAAGCTCCCAGGACGACATATTAAATGTCACTAACTGCTCCAAAGCAAGGTTCTATTGCTCCAAAATTGCAATTTGGCTGCTCCAAAATCTTCTTCCAATTTAGACTCGGCCGCCTAACCCCTGAACACGCGTGAAAGTGCTTGCCTCGAACTCGATGTCATGCAATACTGGCTTGCACTTGAATTGGGAGTTGTAGCACGCCTAAATAACTGAAACATCTTTTGCATTGTATCCGAAGTTCGCTTTGATGAGCTTCCTACATTTCAGAAGCAAGGTTGGATTCAGGGAAGAAGTTTGTCAGATCCTTGATTTTCAGGAAACTGTGCCTCAACACTAATGAAAAAGAAGAGCCTATACATGTTCGCTTGCGGACAGCTTTTTTTACACTATGCAGTTATGGCCAGCACAGTGGTGAGGGCGCTGGTGGCGGTGTTTTTCGCAGCACCGCCTAAGCAGTCTTACGTCTATAGCAGTACAGAGCCATAGCAGCGGGGTGATACCAGAACTGGAATATAGGATGTTCACGATATCTGTACGACCTCCCACTGTTGACCAGTGCCTTCAAGATCAGCATTTTCTTTTTATAAAGCTGTGAGGCAATCGAAGTAAAGTCTCATAGATCACCAATTCGCTTTTGTTTTTCATCCCAGAGGTCATACTTTGTATGGTATAGGCTCTGGAGAAGATATTGGCTGCCTATTCGACGTGCATCGTCCGAATTATCAAATGCAGAACTGGCAGCTGCCTGAAATATCGGTCGTCTTTACACATTACATTCATGGGGCCATCCGTAGTGCCATGCAGCTATTCGATTCATCCGTCAGTGACTGTAGTTGCATTTAAACATGAGTGTGAAAGTCGGTACAGATCTCTGTAAAACTCCTCCGCTATTTTAACTATCCTATCAATATTGGTAGTTATTTTGCCTTCTTTAATAAATAACTCACGGCCCTCAGTCCCCAGCAGCTGCGAAGCAACTGACCACGGCGGCGGTCAGATCTGCAACGCAGCAGAGGGTGCTAAGAATCTCTGGATCCGGACAGGCCGCCATTGGAACCTGAACTTGGCAACGTTTAACGCTAGAACCTTATCTAGTGAGGGAAGTCTAGCTGTACTATTCGAGGAGCTAGAGGGTGTTAAATGGGATATAATAGGGCTCAGTGAGGTTAGGAGGACAGATGAGGCCTATACGGTGCTACAGAATGGGCACGTCCTTTGCTACAGGGGCTTGGCAGACAGAAGAGAACTGGGAGTGGGGTTCCTAATTCACAGAAACATAGCTGGCAACATAGAGGAATACTATAGCATTAATGAAAGGGTGGTAGGTATCGTAATTAAACTGAATAAAAGATACAAGATGAAGGTAGTACAGGCTTACGCGCCTACATCCAGCCATGATGACGCTTCAGTTGAAAGCTTCTATGAAGACGTGGAATCGGCAATGAGTAAGGTAAAAACACAGTATACTATAGTGATGGGCGACTTTAATGCAAAGGTAGGGAAGAAGCAGGCTGGAGACCAGGCAGTAGGAGATTATGGCATCGGTACTAGAAACGCCAGAGGAGAGCTACTAGTAGAATTCGCAGAACGCAATAATTTACGGATTTTGAATACCTTCTACCGAAAACGAGAAAACCGCAAGTGGACATGGAGGAGCCCTAATGGCGAAAATAAGAACGAAATAGACTTTATAATGAGTGCACACCCTGGAATCGTGCAGGATGTGGAAGTGATTGGCAAGGTACGATGCAGTGACCATAGAATGGTACGGTCTCAAATTCGCCTAGACTTGAAGAAGGAACGACAGAAACTGATACGCAAGAAGCCAATCAATCAGCTAGCACTGAGAGGGAAAGTACAGGAATTCAGGGTGTCGGTGCAGAACAGGTACTCGGCTCTTAGTGAGGAAACCAACCTTAGCGTAGATACAATGAATGATAATCTGACGAGTATCATTACGGAGTGTGCAGTGGAAGTTGGAGGCAGGGTAGTTAGACAGGACACTGGCAAGCTTTCCCAGGAAACGAAGAACCTAATTAGGAAGCGTCAAATCATGAAAGTGTCAAGTACAACAGACAAAATAGAACTAGCAGAGCTTTCGAAGTTGATTAATAGACGTAAGGTATGCGATGTAAGAAGGTATAACATGGAGAGAATTGAACACGCTCTGAAAAACGGAGGAAGTGTCAAAGCATTGAAGAGGAAACTTGGGATAGGCAAAAGTCGGATGTATGCACTAAGGGACAAAGAAGGCAAAATAACTACCAATATGGATAGGATAGTTAGAATAGCGGAGGAGTTTTACAGAGATCTGTACAGTAGCCGAGACAACCACGACCTTAATACTATAAGAACTAGCAGTAACCCAGAGAACACCCCACCAGTAATGATAGAAGAAGTCAGAAAAGCTTTGGAGAGCATGCAAAGGGGCAAAGCTGCTGGTGAGGATCAGGTAACATCAGATCTGCTGAAAGATGGAGGACAGATTGTGTTAGAAAAACTAGCCACCTTGTTTACGAGGTGTCTCCTGACGGGAAGAGTACCAGAGTCTTGGAAGAACGCTAACATCATCTTAATACATAAGAAAGGAGATGACAAGGACTTGAAGAATTACAGGCCGATCAGCTTGCTCTCTGTAGTATACAAGCTATTTACAAAGGTAATTGCTAACAGAGTAAAGAAAACATTAGAATTCAATCAACCAAAGGAACAAGCAGGATTTCGAACAGGCTACTCAACAATTGACCACATTCATACTATCAATCAGGTAATAGAGAAATGCTCAGAGTATAACCAACCACTATACATAGCCTTCATAGATTACGAGAAGGCGTTTGATTCAGTAGAAATATCAGCCGTCATGCAAACACTGCGGAATCAGGGCGTAGATGAAGTGTATATAAACATTCTGGAAGAAATCTACAGGGGATCAACTGCTACCATAGTGCTTCATAAAGAAAGCAACAGAATACCAATCAAGAAGGGTGTAAGGCAGGGGGACACAATTTCCCCAATGCTATTTACCGCATGCTTACAGGAGGTTTTCAGAAGCCTAGAATGGGAACAGTTAGGGATAAGAGTCAATGGAGAATACCTTAGTAACCTGCGCTTCGCCGATGACATTGCATTGCTGAGTAACTCGGGGGACGAATTGCAACTCATGATTACGGAGTTAGACAAGGAGAGCAGAAAGGTGGGTCTTAAAATTAATCTGCAGAAAACGAAAGTAATGTACAACAACCTCGGCAAGGAGCAGCGCTTCGAGATAGGTAATAGTGCGCTTGAAGTTGTAAAAGACTATGTCTACTTAGGGCAGGTAATAACCGCAGAGCCGAACCACGAGATTGAAGTAACTAGAAGAATAAGAATGGGGTGGAGCACATTCGGCAAGCACTCTCAAATCATGACAGGTAGATTGCCACTATCCCTCAAGAGGAAGGTATATAACAGCTGTATCTTGCCGGTACTTAGCTACGGGGCAGAAACCTGGAGACTTACAAAGAGGGTTCAGCTTAAATTGAGGACGACGCAGCGAGCAATGGAAAGAAAAATGGTAGGTGTAACCTTAAGAGACAAGAAGAGAGCAGAGTGGATTAGGGAACAAACGGGGGTTAAGGATATCATAGCTGAAATCAAGAAGAAGAAATGGACATGGGCAGGGCATGTAGCGCGTAGACAGGATAACCGCTGGTCACTAAGGGTAACTGACTGGATTCCCAGAGAAGGGAAGCGGGTTAGGGGGAGACAGAAGGTTAGGTGGGCAGATGAGATTAAGAAGTTTGCGGGTATAAATTGGCAGCAGCAAGCACAGGACCGGGTTAACTGGCGGAACATGGGAGAGGCCTTTGTCCTGCAGTGGACGTAGTCAGGCTGATGATGATGATGATGATGATGTGAAAGTCGGTAACCTAAGTAGCCGTGACGGTGAGTGTGGAACAGTTCTTTTGTTGCCTCTTGACGTGGTGCAATATGTCACCTTAATAGGAACTGGCAGCTGACCAATGCTACTAACAACTGTGGGTATGAAAACTGCTATAGCTCGAAATTACACCCATTATCGCATGAGGCAGGTTTCCTCAATGCAACAGCGATGCCAGGAATCTCAAGTTGTCTTGTTATGTTCAACATGTCTTGATAAGCCCATGCCCTGTTCTTGAATAAATACTTGTTCTGTGCTTCCAGTATCTGCTAACTGTCTGCTCTCTCGTTAATCACTCCTCTAGAACATCTTCCATGCAATGGCATGGGTCGGACATTGCCTGCAACAAAGTGTGGCCAGCTTCTTTGACAACGGCCTATTGTCTTGGTATGGCCTCCGAGATTTTACGGTGCATGTGACTCTCTTCAGTCTTTAAATTCATGCATTATAATTTCTTATGTGCAGATAGCTGGTGCCACAAATGCGTGACTTACTCCTGATTAGTTCTCATTTTTTGTTGTGCCTCGAAAATCAATCCTTGCATGCATTCATGCATTGCTGCCACATTTTGCGATTCCTGCCTTTCGTGACAGCATTGCTCGCTGTGCACTGCATTTCATGCTTGTTTTTGCCACTAATGAGTACGAAGAGCTTACGGCTGCTGGTCAAGCAACCCTGCTCCCGTCCGCATTTATTCATTCTCCTTGAGGACAATTGCTGCTCGAGTGAACGCCTTACTGCATTTTTTCATGGTCTTTGAAGACGTGCAGGGCATTTCTGTCTCTTGAGTAGCCATCGACTTGGTGCTAGCACACGAGTTGATGTTGTAAAACTCACATTCAAATTCAACCTTATTCAACTTTTTTTTTTTCGAAACATGTGGGAAGAAAATTCAAGAATAAAAGCAAGAGGCCCCATGTTAGCGGCTTGACAAGAACCTACCTTTTTTCTTGGCATAGAAAATCCACAGTGCACATATATGAAAACATTTTGACATTGACCTGCAAACTTCAAAGAATCGAAAAAAAAAACACATTTCATTACGTCAAAATTTTAGGTTCACATGACATTGAACATAGAACAAAAAAAGCATAGTTTTTACAAAAAACAGTGTATAGTCAGTTATGAAAACTCGTGCCTTGCCAAATGGCTACCAAATACAAAAGATAATATTAAAGATAGACAATATCAAATCTCAAAAACGTAAAATTTGGAGTAGTATTATAAAAACAGTAATTGGTGATTGGTTGCATGTCTTGTTCATAAAAAAAGTAAGAAAAAGAAACAAAGCAACAACATAGGAAGACACCGTAGACAAACGAGCACTATTATACGATGGCTTCTTTTACCCACAGTGCTCTCTAAATGGATAAGTAGAAGAACTAAAGTACACGCTGTCATTCTGAATCAGGAGCTTCTTAAGTTCTATTTGAGACATACTGAAGAATGCTTTTATTTTCAAACATGTTAAAACAAGGGGGAGTGCAGTATTCAAGTCAACGATGATTAGTTCACGAATAAGGTACAAAGCAGGAAGGCATTTGCAGGATGTTATGAGATTGTGTAGTTTTGATAGCATTGCAAAGTTTTAGAAAACAAGCGTTGTTTGATAGCCTGTATTGCATAATGAAACTAAAGCTGTATACGTATTTTATTCATCACAAAATATGGTATTCTATAAATAAATCACTTAGTATGTGTTTTATCATATGCTTGCATTACGGCAAATTGCTTTTTTCTACCACAAAAACATTCTGTTTCTATTTTCCTTAGATGTATCTCCCTACTCATAACTAAAATGGTTTGTAAGGTGAAAACAACATATTACAGAGGAAAGTTAGATCTTGTCTGGAATAATTTGTCCGAATTCACAGAATATACCGCACATCTTTGTAATATTTTTAGTTTATCAATGTATGCTCCCAGTTAGGATTCTAATTAAAAAATTACTCCTGAAAGTGTATATCCAGATTACAACAGACAGACTTCTGCACCTGTGTAAACAATACAGCTTTGGATTTTGTTGTGTCGATCATAAAATAATTTACAGTACTCCATATGAAGACATTCTTAAGAACATTATTGGCTGTATTTACAAGATTATGCAAATTTTGGCCATAGAAAAATATTTCAGTGTCATCTGCAAAAGTTGCTAAATCGGCAGACTTTCTGATCCCTTTATGTCTTTGATATAAATATTGAACAATAGAGGCCCTGGTATGCTGCCTTTAAGCACACGTGACATAATGGTTGTAGGAAGGGTTGGCTATCATTTTTAACTACAGACTGCTTTCTTCATAATACGTATCGTCTCAGAATATCTAGTGGCATTCTGTGAAAACCATAGTGACGTAATTTTACATACAGTATTTTGGCTTAATTCTATCTTTTTGCTTTAGAATAGTCAATACAAATGGCCAAAGTGGACGTGGACAGTATGCTTCCAAGTTAATTAGGTACAAGTTCTTTTTGTATGAGCAGTGCCAGTTCTGTGAGCATATACCACCTGAAACCAAATTAATGTGGAGACAATATAGAATACCTCTCGGAAAAAGACATACCAACACAGTGATTTACAGTCGATTCTGGATGTATCAAATTTCGATATATGAATTTATTGGCTATATCGAACAGTTGACAAATCCCTTTGAATTTTCTATGCAAAAAGATGGAACCGGTGCACTTGTATATCGAACTGAACTCTCGCACAGTGGGACATCTGCTATATTGAACGTTGTGCCACTACGAAGCCCAGAAAGTGCACTTTTCCTAACAAATAACAATCAATTTTCGGCCGTGTTCTAACAAGTTTCTATCTCTTTCCATGTGCAGGTGATGAAAAGGCAGTGTTACTTCATCCAGCTGATTTGGTGCATTGCGCGGCACTTACTAGTGCACCGGTATGTTTGATGCGCGATCTGCAGATCTTAACGCGTGCCCCGCCGCGGTGGTCTAGTGGCTAAGCTACGCTACTGCGGACCTGCAGGTCGCGGGATCGAATTCCAGCTGTGACAACTGCATTTTTGATGGAGGCGAAAACGCTCTAGGCCTGTGTGCTTAGATTTTCAATAAGACCGAATGCCGAGGACACCAATGTAGGAATGTGAAGCGACTCTGCAATCTTGTTGCGAACCGCGCGACAACTTAGCTGCTAATATATCATGGTGAATTTGTTTACATTTGTACATGCGCCCTATGCCATAGTGTCTGAAAAATAGTTCACTTTACACAGAAAAAAGTGAAAAGCCTTTCTTGCAGTTGAGTAAATTATTTTTCCACGATAACATATCTCTTGTCGAGAATGTCATGCTAGCCGCCATGGCGTAACTAGTTTTCTTTTTTTGTTGTTGTTAAACTATCACACATAATCTTCCTGAGTGCACTTTAAAAAGGAAAGGCATGTGCGCACTCCCTAGTATATAACTTCGATAGCTTTGTTTTAAAAACTCAAATATTTGAGCCGGGCTCACCTGAACATTCAGGGAAAAAACCTCCTTTCGATTCCGGAATACCTTGGCATCATCTCTGCGGGGGCTCTTTATACGTACGTGGGTTCAATCGATACACCCTGTGACACCAGGGAACTGGACAATTTCGTAAAAATCGCGCATCACACCGGCATACTCGTTTGCCATCAGAAAATGCACAAGTCTGCGAAATGGACAGCTTGAGTTGAGACATGTCGCCTTCCGCATGAAGCGGCACACAGTAGGTTGTGAAGCTTATATGAGGTTACCGGCACCAACCTGGAACGTTCCAGCACCATGAAACCTGAGGCACAAGAAAAGCTGAAGCATCGATAAAATTGGAAATCCATAGTTGTCATGGCTTGCTTAAAGCAGCAGCATTCTCAACAGCTCTCGCACAATTTTTTTTTTTTTTTTGAGAAACGGTAGCATGGCAGGAACTGCTTATTGCTGTACATGTACAGTGGGTTTTCTCCGTCCCGAAGCACTCGTCGTGGCACTCGGCAGTGCATATATGTCGCCAAAAACTATGTCGTATGCACGACATTTGAAATCAAATGCGTTGAGAAGATAGAAGTCTGCCATGTTTTCTCGCCTATGCGCTTGCGACGGCTTCAAGTCGGACTGATGGTAGCTGCGGAGCTGCTTTCAGATTCGAGCCAAACTTGGCCTTCTAAGTTCGTTTTGAGGTGGCGCTTCAAGTCAAGGTAGGTTTAGGAAATGCGATGGCGCTGCCTCAAGCAAGCTGGAAGTAAAGTTCGAGTCAAGTCACACTTGTGAATACGAGGGTAAAATTTTAGATGTATTTTTCTCAGTTTTATGTTTTTAGATGTAACATGTAGCCTTACGGGGCATTTTGACATGTTTTTATTGACTCACAAAAATAAGTGTGATACTAATGTGTTGGTATTTAATAGATCTGGCCGATGATTCTATTCATTTCCTTTTATATGTTGTTCACCAAATTGTAATTCATGACGATTGGAAACAATATGTGGCAAAAACTTTTCACTCATGTTTGTATTCATTTATTTCACATTTGAAGTTTGTTGCAAATAATGAAATTAGCATCATCGGCTAGACCAGCTCTCTGGCAAATGGATATATACTTTATTTTTGTGTTTGACATAGTGAAATTGCCAAAAAGCCTCGTAATAAATAGGCAAACTGTGTATTATACAAATTTATTATCTTCTGTACCGATGCTGCTATTGAAAATCTAGTTAAAGATTTGGAATCTGCAGAAGTAACTGAATAATTGTATTAAGTTTCATTCAATTCAGACAAATAACAAAAAAAAACTTTTCAAGACCCACGTCCCCTCCTAAAACAGTGCAAGAGATGAGAGACAAGGACGCAAACCAGTGTGCTGACTCTCATGGTTTATTCATTAAAATTATGCAACATTCGCTGTCCTCACAGACTGAAATGAGACTCTTTAGGGCTAAGAAATAATGCATATTTCTGTTTCTTCTGTCTTGAGTGCGTGTCATGTTAAAGTAATTTTCGTTCGAACATTTACACCTGAACCAACCTTACTTTTAGCCACCTGTTTCGTAGTGACATGCCCCACTTATCTCTATCTAGCATCTGAGCTTGCCGATATGTTGCTTTTCAATCCATGAGCACTCTACGTGCAGAATCTACGGCAAAAAAAAAAGGGGAATGGTGTTCTTTTACTGGTGCCATTCTAAATTTTCGAGCACTGTTTTACCAACTGGCCCAGAATTTTACTGTAGGAGGGTAATTGTCCTGAACGTAAATGCAGCTGTAATTGTAATCTAGTTAATCCCTAGCAAAAATTACCCATAGAAAAACCAATAGCCTATCGGATTATTGAACATATTGGTCTATTGGTATCCTATGGGTCTATAGGTAGCATTGTGGTCTATTAGACCTCTATTTGTCTATTGGTGTATTTGTAAATTGGTGCTCTATTAGCCTATTGCGTATTGGTCTATTGCCGTATTGGTCCTGTATATTGGCATTCTATTTGTCTATTAGTGCTGTATATGTGTATAGGAAGTCTATCTCGGCCTATTTCTTATTTGAGAACTCTTAGCTTTGAAATAAAAATATAGGGCATTTGAGGACTGCAACATAGCAGTGCCTCTATAAAACAAAGCAGATCCATTTGAAGTGAGGTCTGTATTATATTTATAATTAGTAGAATATAATTTCATCAAATCGACAATCTTCCCCGAAACAAGCTTTCCAAGCATGCTGTTCTTCCTTGTCGAATGTATGCCACTGCACCACTTCTCTAGGTAGTGCTTGAAATTAAAAACATATATAAAATACCAGGAAGAAGGAAGGAAATATTTTATGAGTGCTACTCAAAACAATGGCACATAAAAAAAAAATGTAGAACCAGCATAAGGGAAGTTCAATTAATAAATATAGAATGCATAAATGCTTTGTTGATGTAGCTAAGGCCTAAATAAAACAAATAATTACTTGTAAGGTGTTATTTAGCTGTCATTTAGTACCAAAACAGTACGCATTATCTGACTGGTGAGATCGCAGTAAGTAACAGCTTCACACAGAAGGAACAAATATTTGTCACATCTGTGCAGCATATTTGATTATAATTGTGTCCCAGAAACAAAACCTCAGTCACTTAGTTGGACCTTGGGCACTTGTGGGCAAGGCAAAACCACACTAGCACCAAACCAATCTCAGCGTCTGAGCTTCACGAGTCACACAAAAAGCTTCACTATTGAATAAACGCCTCTCTAGTGTAACAATGTATACTACAGAATGGGGATCAGTGAGCATGAATGCTAATTAATGATGGGAGAGCCGCACAGTATTTTTGTTGGCTCTAAAAAGCTTAGCTTCTTTTCTATCCTCGAAGTTTACCATTATGATTGAACGAAGGCATTACTTTTTGAATTACCACGAAAACAATGCGCTAGTCAATAACGTGCATTTATAACAGTGTCTGTATATGCTAACAGCCCACACAATGTTGAAAAGTGTTGTACTATAGAGTGGAAAAAGTACTGAACAAATAAAGCGGCCAAACACTTTTAATGGGGACGCACTTTGATGGCTGGCATAAACGAATTAGAAGCACAAGAAAAGCAACTTCTACTGAATAACAAATATATAAAACAGTTCTCTTACCTAACAGCTGCAGGGTATGCGCTCAGAAAAAATCATCTTGGTGGGCATCGTGTCGGCACCAGCAGCATTCATTGCTGTTTTAAGTCCGAGAACACTGTAACTCCTTTGATGTTCTTGACTAATCTAGCATCGTCGTCGTGATTCAATATATGCCAATTTAACTTTGAAATACTTTTAAATCTATACAAACACAGAGCCCGACCACGCCGCCTGACACACTTGGCCGACAACAGTCGCGGCTGCGGCTGGCTCTACTCGGCTCGCGCACACGCCTGCTGGCTTGAGCACTCGTGCCATGGTGATACCACAAAAATAAGAGTTTGTTTTCTCACTCTTTATTGCATTATTTTTCTCTTGTCAAATATACTGAGCTGCAAATACAATAAAAGGTTATAAAGAGAATAGAAAACTGAAATGTTGGTCGCAGAAGTATAAATTAAATGGAAGACATATAGCCCCTTCTAGCTACATTACAGTCTTTTTCTTATTTCTTCAAGCCTGTATTGCACTGCGGCATCTTTCAAATGTTATACCTTTCCCGTTTTAATTTGTACTGAGGTCTGAATAATAATTTCTATGTAACTATCTCACGCATCAGCGACATCAATTTCTCTACCGCAGGGGGTTCATGTAACGCAGGAGGCACAGGCACGAACTTACGGGCCACGCACTCCAGCAAACATGAACATCGATGTTCACTTTTCAAACACTCGAACGAGCTCGCCTATGTGCGACGCAACGATACACGAACAGCGCCGTTCGCATTTGTCTTCACTGTGCACTTAGCTTGGTCCTGCTAGTCTCCATATTATGCACCATAAATGGCCTGTCTTTTTATTACCACGAAGGCTGCAAGTGTAAGTAACGTGACCAGCAGAGCGGGGAGACGTACTCTTCGATTTTTTTTTTATTCAAAGAACCGTACTGGCCCACCGGCTGAAGTGGACGATGTATACATTATGGTTATACACATTCACGCAGGCCATGACAATTTCTACAATACACTTTGACTTCCGTTATTTTGTTAATAGTTGATTTTCCCCCCTAGTTTGCACTTTGAAGGAAAGCAGTAGGCTGCTGCCTCTGCATGGACATCATGACCCCCTGCTAAAACATTACCTGCAGTGACGTTCTTTTTTTAACTCTATGATAAGTTTCCCTTCTGCGAACACTTATTTTGTGGGCTTATATAGCCTATAAACATTATAATCATAACCTTGAGTGCAGAATGAAATTACGCGAGTTCACTGGGTGTGAAATTATTTTGGTGATATTTATAAAAAATATAGGTGCAATATTTTGGAATACAAATATATCTGTCACTTTGCTCATATATTGAACAAATGAAAAACTCCCTTTTGATGGAATTTGCCAATAAGAGAAATACATATATGATTGGCCTCTTAATACCATGCATATAAACTCAAAATTACTTTATTCTAGTAGAAATATACACCAGCTAGATTCATAATTGACAAATAGCTACTGTTTATTGATTCTATAGCCAACAAATATGTCTCGCCTATTACAGCCTATGAGCACCAATGCGCACCAATAGCTGTTGCCTGTAGGTACCAATACATATTTATCGGTTCGTTGGTTCGATAGGGGACAAATAGCTGTCTTCTGTTGAACTCTAATGGCGTCGATACGTATCTTTTGGTTCTATGGGTGACAAATAGCTACAACCTATAGGCCTCTTATTGGTATTATTGGTGACAAATAGGTGCCGTCAATTGGTTTTTATTGGTGCCAATAGATTTCTAATAAGACCAATGAAGTATCAATACAGCTCTTATAAAACCAATAAGATTTTTCTATTGGAGCAATATATTTCTCTATTGGCATTTTTTCTAGAGATGTCTCAATATTATTACAAGACTACATCACGCTGAAGAAGCAAGAGAGGCAGCGAAAAAGACTTGATTTTGGGATGTGGGGTGTGCTCTCACCTGCCATCTAGGCTTACTCTTGGCGTTGTGTCAATATATCTGAACCGTGGCCTCATTTCCCTGTGTGCTCTCCCGTAACATTTTGGCGGAGGTGCGGGGTAGCAAAGCATGACGGAGCTTCGAAGAGGATGCCAAGTTGCCACTTCCAACATGTCTACCGACAAGGATGCGGCGTCAACAGCCATGCCTAATGCACCAACGGTGCCCCCCTCTTTTGTGGTCATTGTGATCTCTCCACCCCGCGATCCTGGCAACTTTTCGGGCACTGACGGCGAGGACGTCTATGAGTGGGTTCAACTCTGCGGGCTCGTAAGTGAAAATCACAGGTGGGATCCAACCATGATGCTGGCGAGCGTTATTTTTTACTTGAAAGGAATGGCCAAGGCGTAGTTCAACAGCAACATGGAAGAGCTGACCAGCTGGGACGTCTGTAAGACGAAGTTACACGATGTTGCGACGGCGCGCCTCCGACGACGTTACGAAGGGCGCTACGAATCCCACCGCTGCCACCACTGTTGCGAAAGACGGCGACGCCAACACGGTCCCGAAGGCGCCACTGCTTCGAACTGCTTCGAAGGCGCCACTGCTTCGAAGGTCACCTGCCGTTTGGTAGCGTAGGTTTCTCAGCTCGCGACTGCTTCTGCGCAGAGCTGATAAATGAGCGGATGAGACGACGGTGAATTAAACAAGGTTTATGTACAGCATATATACAGAGGCGTTACAAATTCGGCACTGGGGCCGACAGCTTAGAGACACGAAGAGCCGAGCTCTCCTCTCTAATGCCTAGTTCACACTGAAACATCTGCTTTCTACAGCGACCGGAATTCCCCTGCCGCCGAAACGCAGCGTCGTTCGCACTGGACACGCCCCGCGCCGCCGATATGCCATCTACTACGGGGCAAACGCGGGTTGGATGCGCTGTCACCCAGTTGTTGTCGCGGCTTGCACACGCTACTACGCTATCCGGTGGTGTATACCTCGACGATTCTCGTACGCAAGAAGCAAGAAAAGACAGTACTGCTACCTTGTTGGCAAGTGGCTGTCTTGTAATGCACGAAGAGCAGAAAAACCACCGACGCCAGCGGCGTTGGTGGGTTTGTTTTGCTGTGCAAGACCGCAACAAGCTCGGTCACGCCAACAGCAAGCTTGGTCACCTCTTTCACGAAATACGGAGGGGAAGTAGGCATAGAGTAGGTTAAACTCCCGTTGGTTTCAACATTCAGTTACATGCACTGCGGCATAATAAGTGAGTAGGGCTTGGCGGCCATTTTTCAAAATTCCTTGACTAGCGCTCCTATCGGTCCGCGGTGACCGATTCGGCGGCAGACGCTGCAAAAATAGGTTCGAGAGCGATCGGCGTGGAGAGGGCCCTTTCGGCGGATCTCGCCACCGCCGAACCGGATTCGGAGCACTTTCGGCGGCCGGAATTCTCAGTGTGAACGCGGCCTAACACATAGGTCTGCTCTCAAATGGGTCTGCTAACACGTAGCTCAACTCTCTATCACATAGCTCTCTTCTCTGACACACAGCTCAACTCTCTATCATATAGCTCTCTTCTCTGACACACACGTCTGCTCTCCAACAGGTCTGCTGCTCGCGACGCGCTGCAGGGCTTCTTTTATATGCACCGGGTCCAACCCAAATGTCCAACCAGAAGCGCCGCTGGTCGTGAGGTCAGACTCCTCTAATGGGGGTCGCCGCTGGGCCGCGTCATTCTTTCTCATCGAATCTGGAGAGGCTGCGCTGCAGGCGGCTGCACCCAAGGACGAGTGACGTCGCCAGGCATTGCGTCAGACCCGCCAGACAGGAAGGCGCCGGTTGCTTGCTCGACGGGCTCACTGGCTGAAATGACTCACTGCACGTGCGCGCCAAAAAGGCGCTGTCGCATGTTGACGCCGTTGAGTTGTTCGCGTCAGGCGGGCTCGCGGGCTGGCCTTGACACAGATTGCCTTTTTCAGAGGCATGGACGTTCGCTGTGGACTCGCAGGCATAACAGCACCCCCACCGCCAGACAATGCGCCGGAAAGACGAGCTGCTTCCACGTGGCTCGGATGTCAGGCGCGCTTGTTCGCCAGGTCCCTCCAGGTTTGCCTCCAGGGCCATGGGAAGAATGCAGCTCCCGACTCTGTTCCGGGAACACATCCCATTCTTCAGGACGGATCCCAGCTCCACTGGCTTGTCGCCACAACTTGTCGACCAGCTTCGCTCGTCTCTTCTGACAATCTTTGGTTTCAGCACTTGTCGATGATTCTGCAACTTGTCAAGAACGGTTCGACAACAGACAACACACGACACAAGCAAGTGCCCTCGGTCACCCGACAGAACACCAGACAAATTATAGTACAACATATACCTAGCTACGTGTCTATCGGAATTTCATTCCCTCTACATCAAGAGGCACATGTGGGACACAAGACTCTTAAAATGACAACTCAAATTTTTACACGTACAATCATTTAACGAATTAGAATAGAACATAAAGTTGGCTCCTTGAGCTCACTCTGGACGAGAGCGCTCAGCTAAGGTCGTGATGAGGTTAAAGTTTTGCCCCGAATCGCCAGCGAGAAACTGAAAGGTGGAGAAGGTACTAACTAAACGCACGGCTCAATGCGTCTGCATTAGCGTTTAGCTTTCCTTTTTTGTGGCGAACGTCAAAGTTGTGCTGTTAGAGTATCATGCTCCAGCTCGTTGACCGGCCACTTTTAGGCGACATGTTATTTAATCAGGTTAAATAACAGTGGTCTGTTTCAACCACAAACCTCGAACCGGAGACATAACAAGCTAGCTTTTGAACGGCCCACATGAGGCAAGCGCATTTCTTTTCAGAGGTACTGTACGCCTCTTCCCTGCCACTGAGTTTTCGACTTCAATACAAAACTGGCCTTTCGTTACCAACACTGTCTTCCTGGCACAATACAGCTCCCATGCCGCGATCACTCGCGTCGCATTGAATCACAAATCTTTGAGAAATCGGGTGCCATGAGAACAGGCTTTTCGCTTAGGGCCTGTTTTAGCTGGCAAAACACATTCTCCTTTTCTGAGTCCCATACTACTTTAACCGGCTCGGATTTTCGAAGTGCGTCAGCTAGAGGGCTGGCAATGCTAGAGTAATTTTGCACGTAATGCTGATAGTATCCAGCCAGGCCCAAGAATGCCCTTATCTCAGATTGTGTGGTTGGTCGTGGATAGTTCACGACAGCGGCTACCTTAATTTCTGAAGGTCTACGCTGGCCAAGCCCCACAACGTGCCCCAGGTAAGACACCTCGCCACACCCTAGGTGACATTTAGTAGGTTTCACGGTAAGGCCAGCCTCTTTCAACCTGTTCAGCACGACGCGTAAATGCTCGACATGTTCTTCCCAGTTGTTGGAGAAGATGGCGACATCGTCAAGATACGGCAGAGCGAACTCGGAGAGGCCTTTAAGAACGCGGTCCATTAAGCCTGAAAAACAAAAGGGTGCATTTTTCAATCCAAAGCTCAGCTTAAGTAGACTATACGTTCCAAATGGAGAAACAAATGTGGTATAGCGGCTAGCACGCTCTGTAAGGGGGACTTGCCAATACCCTCGCACGAGGTCTAACGTGGAAATATGGCTGGACTGTGACACAGTTTCTACCCTCTCCTCTAGGTTTGGTATCGGGTAAGTTTGGTCTCGAGTTATTGCGTTAAGACGCCGGTAATTGAAGCATGGCCTCGGATCTTTCTCTGGCACCTGAACCAATATTAGAGGGGATGTATAGTCACTCTCGCCCGGTACTATGACTCCCAATTCCAGCATTTTATCGATCTCCTCTTTCGTGATCTGCTTTTGCACGGGGGAACAACGATACGGCTTGCTACGTATTGGCTCCTCACAAGTTAGCTCGATATCGTGCTCGATCACCGCCGTGTTTCCGGGACGGTCCGAAAACATGTCTTGAAACTCGGAAACAATCCTTCTCAGATCCTCCTTCTGGACTTCACTTAACCTAGGCTCCAGGTTCAACTGCTCCAAGATTACCTCCGATCCCCTTTCGATTACATCACTAGAACTCAAAATTTCTTCTCCCTCTTCCTCTGAAGCATTTAACAGCAGATTTACGACCGCTTGACGTTGAATGTATGGTTTCATCAAGTTACTGTGGTAAATTTTGTTTGGCCACCTTTCTTATTTCACTTCATAATTGGTATCAGAAAGCTTCGATATTACTTTGGCGGGCCCTTCCCAATGAACCTCAAGCTTGTTCTTTTTGGACAGCCACAGCAGCATTACTTGACTACCAACTTCAAACTGTACGCTTCTTCGCCGATTTGTCGTAGTACTCCTTCGACAACACTTGTGCCGCCTTCATGTGGCTTTCCACTAGATCTTTCGTTTTTCCAAGCCTCTGAAGGAGGTCTAGAACATACACAACTACATTAGGGTCCTCATCGAAACCCTCCCAGGACTCGCGCAGCATCCGCCATGGTGTTCTCAAACTCCTTCCATAGACAAGCTCTGCAGGGCTAAAACCAGTGCTCTCATGAGGAGCTGATCTCAAAGCGAACATAACGGGAGGAATACACGCTTCCTAGTCGCATTTGTGCTCGTAGCAGAGAGCTCTCAGTATCCGTTTCAGAACGGAATGCATACGCTCTAGCGGATTAGATTGCGGGTGATGGATCCAGCTGTGCACTACTTTTATTCCGCATTTATCCATAAAGGTAGAGGTAAGGCAGCTGGTGAAGACACTACCATTGTCGCATTGGATTTCAGAAGGAAATCCGACGCGGGAAAATATAGATAGCAGTGCATCCACGACATGAGGGGAATTGAGCTTCTTAAGTGGTATCGCTTCGGGAAATTTTGTGGCTACACAGAGAGCCGTCAGGATGTACCGACAACCTTGCCTTGACTCTGGCAGTGGCCCGAAGATATCAATTACTAGGCGCCGAAAAGGTTCTGTGATAATTGGCACAAATTTCATGGGTGCCTTCTACTTTTCCGTGGATTTCCCCGCTCTCTGACAAGTGTCGCATGAGCGTACAAAGTCTTCGATATCCTTCCAGCATTTCGGCCAATAAAACTCAAGGGAAACTTTAGCCTTGGTCTTTTTTATGCCGAGATGCCCTGCCTTGCGATGCGAGATGCCCGGCCCACCAAGGCGGGCTGCCATATTCTGCGCGAGCTCGGCTTCTTCTCCTCGAGGGCCAGGGACCCCCCAGAGTGTACTCTAATTCCCCGTGAAATCTGCGACCTTATCACGATCGCTCCCATACCACGAAATGTACACCCCGAATACAACAGAGGCAGGTGCCTTGCGCGGGCGACCGCTATTCTCAAGCGCATAGACATGGAAGCGGACAACGTCTCATTCGTGGACGCCGCTGCCTATCGCAACAACCAAGCCTTCGCTGCGGTCGCGGTATCATCCGCGCAGCAGACTCTTAACTCAGCCACAATCCTCACCCGAAAACCCTAAGTAGCGGAGCAAGTAGCTATAGCTATAGCTATGCTCGACAGCAAACGGGAATTCATCTACAGCGACTGCAGGCCGGCCATCAAAGCCTTCGAACGCGGAGTCATCTCCGACCAGGCGTTACGTATCCTGCGCAATGCGGACCCGAGTGCCCTGAAGCACCACACTGTCATCTCGTTCCCCGCCCATCTCGGCCAGGTGCCGGGTGCCCTATCCAACCTCAACGAGATCGCCCATGATGCAGCGCGTGCACTTACCGACCGCACTGCCATAGGGCAACCTCATCTTGCTGGGTTGGATACCAATCGGGATGCACCAATTACGTACAATGAAATTACAAAGCACTTTTACTTGGAACGGCGCATTTTTCCACCCCCACATCCGAAACTTAACCGACCGCAGGCATTAACCCTACGCCTATTACAGACACACACGTACCCAAACCTTGCCACGCTTCACGTTTATTATCCCAATGCATACCCCAGCGACACATGCCTATCATGTGGACACACAGCGACACTCGCACACATGCTCTGGGAGTGTAGAACAACTCCTCCCGACTCTACTTCAAGCAAGTGGGAGAGGTCCCTCAGGAGCTCACTTCTCGCCGACCAGCGATGGGCCGTCCAGCAGGCCCACGAAGCGGCCGCCAGGTACTCCCTGTCGGTCCCTACGTGGGAGACGCCCGCTAAGCGCGTCCTGCAGGACTGAAATAAAGTTTTTTCATTCCATTCCATGCCCTGCCCATGCGTTTTCATGCGCCAGTTCCGATAGTTGGCGACGATACTTTTCTGGCACCAAGAGCTGCTCATACTTGTGACCTTGCGCATTTGTGTAGCTCCGATACAAAAGCCCTGCTTTTTCAAAAAAAGAAACATTCTTTTTCTTTTTTCCCAAGTTTACGCTTTCCATTAGCGCTTTAATCGAGAGGTCCTCACGCTGCTCTCGAATGAGCGTTTCTCGATCAACCCTCGACAGCTCACTCCAACTTTCCGCTACAGGCGAGAGCATTGCATCCCTCTCGCTCTGATTCAATGGCGCCATGTCGTCTCCCCCTGCTACGAAAACCGCGCCGGTCGCTTCGGCGACGGGCCGCTCGAGTGACTGCTCACATGACTCACACGGAAAATTTCCTCTCTAAGGTTCCGTCGACTCGCCGCCAAGGTCACTTGAAGGTTCACAGCATTGAACAAGATCAAGCTCCTGGGAAAGCTTCCGCGCTTGCGATCGCGTGAGGGCCATGTACGCTAAATTGGGGAAGAAGGATTTACCCTGCTCTTTGAGAAGCTGCTCTGAGATGTTAGAGAAAAGATAAGGAAAACTATCGGGAAGCGCGGCAGAACAGCCGCTTCGGTGCGAAGCTTACCGAACGGGCCTTCAATGACAACCGTAGCGATTGGTAAGCAAGCACTCTGCTCCTCGGCGACTTGCCTAATCCACACGCATTCTCCTATAAAGTCATCCGGAGACACCAATGAAGGATGGACAGCGTCCATGGTTGCCGCTGAGTCTCTAAGCGCTCGACACGTTTTCCCATTCACCCTAATTTCCTGGAGATACGGCTCTAACAACCGCATCTTCTTTTCCGATTCGTCGATTGTTGCAAAAGCAAACTTTTGCTTACAGTTTATCCCGATGTGCCCTTCCTTTTTGCAGTTGTAGCAGATTAGCGGCTTCCGTGATTCAAACGCCCGTGTGGTATCAGTGCGTTGTTTAGGAACCTCACTCGATTTCTCCGCTTCCGTTTGCCCTTCCCCTACAGTGTTCTTCGTAAGAGACGGGTCCTTCTTGAAATCACGGTGCGGAGCGGGTTTCCCTTGATCAGGTTTCTTTGAAAAGCCCTCTTTCCTTTCATCCTTTTCCACGTGCACTGCCCTGCTATGCAACTTTCGGCGAGTATAATACTCCTCAACAATATCTGCTGCCTTGTTTAGCTGTACTTCACCAAGTTTGTCCTGCAGCCAAAGTTTGACATCCTCCTCGATGCAGCGGTAGAATTGCTCCAATGCAACGCATTCTACCACTTTATCGCGGTCGTCATAAACACCTTCGCCCTTGAGCCATTCAATTAAATCAGCTTTAAGACGAAACGCGAAGTCAACGTGTGACTCATTCCCCTTTTTAGCATACCAGAACATTTGCCTGAAAGCCTCGGGTGACAACTTATAACGTCTCAAGAGCACTTCCTTAACCTCGTCGTAGCTCTCAAACGCTTTCCTCGACAAGCAAGTTATCGCGTCGGGCACTTCGCCGGGAAGAAGAGCTAACAGGTTCTGCGCCCAAAGAGACCGCTCTAAAGCATTTCGCTCACAGACGTGTTCAAACTTGACGAGATACTTCGCCATGTTTTCGCCTACTACGAACGGTGGCAGTTGGTCGCGAATTCTCTGACCGCTGACCTTAACTGTCGCAGAAGCTACGCTAGGCGCCTGCGAACACTGTAGGATTGACAATTCTAATTGTTTCAACTCAAGGCCCTCCTGCCTCTCGGCCTCCTCATGGCGTTCTCGCCTTTCAGCTTCTTCACGTTCGCGAACTTCTCGCCTTTCAGCTTCTTCACGTTCGCGAGCTTCTACTTCTCGCCTTTCAGCCTCTTCGCGGCATGCTTTGATATCCTCCCAGGCCTCATCGACTTCCTCAGCCCAAACTCCTTCATCTATCATGATCTCAAGGATCGCTTGCTTTCGTTTCGCACGGCCCAAAGTAATGCCGAGATCCTCACAAGTTTCGATCAGTTCCTTTACTTTAAGGTTCTCCATCGTTCGCACTAGCCCCTTGCTGTTTGCCCCTGTTAAAAATTTACTTGTCGTACCCACTATAAGCCTACTAGCAAGACGCCCAAGCAATTTTTAACACTCCCGTGTTTACACCCTCCGCATTAACTTTGGTTTCAAAGCGCTTCGACTTGGCTTGAAACGATCAAAGCTCACTCTAATGCTTCACACAGCCCTTCTCTAAACTACTATAACTTGAGCTAGAGTAGTCTGGTGAACTGAGGGGAAAACATCAGGCACTCACCACATCGATGTCGCTGACGCCGGCCGATACCGCAGCTGCCAACCACTGTTGCGACGGCGCGCCTCCGACGACGTTACGAAGGGCGCTACGAATCCCACCGCTGCCACCACTGTTGCGAAAGACGGCGACGCCAACACGGTCCCGAAGGCTCCACTGCTTCGAACTCCGCCGAAAAGGTCACCTGCCGTTTGGTAGCATAGGTTTCTCAGCTCGCGACTGCTTCTGCGCAGAGCTGATAGATGAGCGGACGAGACGACGGTGAATTAAACAAGGTTTATGTACAGCATATATACAGAGGCGTTACAAATTCGGCACTGGGGCCGACAGCTTGAAGACCCGAAGAGCCGAGCTCTGCTCTCTAACACATAGGTCTGCTCTCAAATGGGTCTGCTAACACATAGCTCAACTCTCTATCACATAGCTCTCTTTTCTGACACACAGCTCAACTCTCTATCACATAGCTCTCTTCTCTGACACACATGTCTGCTCTCCAACAGGTCTGCTGCTCGCGACGCGCCGCAGGTCTTCTTTTATATGCACGGGGTCCAACCCAAATGTCCAACGAGAATTGCCGCTGGTCGTGAGGTCAGACTCTTCCAATGGGGGTCGCCGCTTGGCCGCGTCATTCTTTCTCATCGAATCTGGAGAGGCTGCGCTGCAGGCGGCTGCACCCAAGGACGAGTGACGTCGCCAGGCATTGTGTCAGACCCGCCAGACAGGAAGGCGCCGGTTGCTTGCTCGACGGGCTCGCTGGCTGAAATGACTCACTGCACGTGCGCGCCAGAAAGGCGCCATCGCGTGTTGACGCCGTTTAGTTGTTCGCGTCAGGCGGGCTCGGGGACTGGCCTTGACACAGATTGCCTTTTTCAGAGGCACGGACGTTCCCTGTGGACTCGCAGGCATAACAACGAGTTGTTCGGCCAATCTGCTGGGTGCAAGCAGGCCGCTAAGAAAGAACTTGGTACCCGTGTCCAGACATCTACGTAGTCTTACCTGGCCTATATTTAAGATGTCTTGACCCTCTGCCGTAAGGTTGATACCACTATGACTGAAGCCAACAAGGTAGCGCACGTGCTCAAGGGCATCACTGATGATGCCTTTAACCTCTTCGTATTTATAGGCTGTTCGATAGTCCAAGACGTTATTAAAGAGTGCCGATGCTTTCAGGAGGCTAAAAGTTGTTACATTGTCAACCACTTTACCCGTCTTCCTAACACCACTGCAACGTTAGTGAGGACCTCCGTTTTGAGACCGAGCCCAATCCACCCTCTGCTGACATTACGAGAGTCGTTCGACGTGAAATCGTAGCGATGTCACCCGCACCCTTGTGAGTCCTGACGGCAAATGATCCTCAGCCCACCATATCCCTCATGCAGAATGTCGTATGCCAACAATTGGCAAATTCAAGCCTTCAAACGATTTGTTCCATGCACCGACCCAGTGTGCATCCACCTACCTTGAACATTCGTCAGCACTACCGCCGTCCAGCTCCGAATAACATATTCAAATGTATGGAGGATGCCTGACAACAGGCCAATGTGCTTCCGGGGCGAACGAGTGGGACACATTTCATGTCATTGCCGAAGCACGTTGACCTTGCCCTCACGCTCAAGCCAAACTTCACGAACTTCAAGGCATCAGCCCGCCTTTCTCGCCAAGAACCACCATGGCATGACGACTCAGCTCATTACAACATGACTGCTACAACCAACGCCCAGTGCAGCCGATTGCCTTCACCGTGACGTAAATTCTCTCGGTCTCCTCCGCGACCACGTTCCCCATCCCCGTCCTTCGCTCGGCGGTTTTCTTCTGGAAACTACTGGTGCAGCTCTTGGAGGTAACGCTGCTGCTATGACTTGCCCTCTTTCTCTGTTGACCCTCCCGACCAACCAAAACCTGATTGATGTAAAAGTGAATGGGTTATCTATTAAAGCTTTAGTCGACACTGGTGCCCAAATATCTGTTATGAGCTCGCACATTCGTGACCGCTTAAAGAAAGTCTTGACTGCAGCCCCTTCACGATGTGTTCGTGTTGCTGACGGCTGTGCAGCTGCCATCGTTGTTGTCTGCACAGCACTCGTTACTATAGCCAGCCATCAAACCTCCTGTCTCTTCACTGTTCTCACCCACTGCACCAATGATGTTATCTTCGGTCTAGACGTTTTGTCCACCCATTTGGCCCTCATTGACTGTTCAGCTGGCACGAGGCAACTTGACCTGCCCTGTACGACTGATACGCCCAGCCAGCCCCCAGTTCGTCTGTGCTCTGTTGAACATGTTTGTTTGTCACCGCAAACAGTTACCTGCATTGCCGTAACGCTGTCGCCACCTATACCTGATGGAGACTGTGTGCTCATGCCCAATTCATCTGTCTTTTTCACTCACAATGTTACCTTTCCGCACACTATTATTCTGTTATAGGAGAACCGTACTTGCATCCCTTTGCTGAACTTTGCTCTGTGTTCTCAAGTGCTTCCGTGTGGAATAGCCCTCATTACACTGACACCCGCTGACGACTGTATCACCTCAGCTTTGTTCCCCAACGACGTGTGTCGCCCCAACTGCACGCCAGCCTGTTATTCGACTGCGAGTCCATCTTCTAATGTAGAAAAAAAAAAATGACTGCGACGGACCATATGCCGCATCAAACTGATGCACTCCATCACGTCCTGGAATTGTACTCGGACGTATTCAACTTTTGTGACCATCCGCTAGGTCAAACCAGCGTTGTGAAACAGCACAACATTAACACTGGCGATGCATCTCCGGTCCGTCGACGGCCGCCCGGCATCTCTCCTTCAAAGCATCATATAATTAGAAAAGAAGTCGACACGATGCTGGCCAAAGACATAGTTGAGCCATCTTCTAGTCCATGAGCTTCCCCTGTTCTTCTTGTACAAAAAAATGACAACAGTTGGCTATTTTGTGTCGACTACCAACATCTGAACTAGATCACTAAAAAAAGACGTCTACCTGCTTCCACGCATTGACGACGCCCTGGATTGCCTTCATGGTGCGAAGTATTTTTTTTTTCCATCAAGCTTCGATCAGGCTACTGGCAAATCGCTGTCGACAGCATGGGTCGCGAGAAGACTGCTTTTGGGACCCCTGATGGTCTTTACCAGTTTAGGGTCATGGCGTTCGGATTATGCAATGCTCCAGTCACTTTCGAGCGAATGATAGACACACTCTTGCACAAGTTCAGATTGTCAATTCGTCTATGTTATCTCGATGACTTCAATTGTATTTTTCCAGACCTTTGAAACACACTTCGACTGCCTTCCCTCCATCCTTTCTGTTTTTCTTAACGCAGGACTGCAACTGATCTCATCGAAGTGTCACTTCGGACGCCAACACCTAATCACGTTGGGCCATCTTGTCGACTCCTCTGGTGTGCGCCCTGATCCTGATAAAGTTCAAGCTGTGTAAAACTTCCCCGTCCCGACCAGCATCAAGAAAGTCTTCTGACATTTTCTAAACATTTTTGCAGACGTTGCCTGCCCTCTTACGGGCTTGCTGAAGAAGGTTCCATTTTCTTGGGGTGCTGCGCAGGCTTTAGCGTTCCCTAATTTCATCGTGTTACTCACAACACCACTTACCTTATCACGTTCTCCAATCTCATCTCATTATTCACAACACCACCTATTCTTGCCCATTTTGACATTTCCGCTCCAACAAAAGTCTGCACTGGTGCCAGCGGCCACGGAATCGGTGCTGTTTTGGTCCAGCATGAAAGCTGCTGCACCCGCGTTATTGCATATACCAGCCATCTGCTCTCTGCAGCCGAGCGGAAATACTCAATCACCGAACAGAAATGCCTTGCACTAGTTTGGGCGGTTGTGAAATTTTGATCTTATTTACATGGTCGCTATTTCACCGTATGAATGGATCGATGGATGGATGTATCCGGCTGTGCCCTTTAGATCGGGTGGTGGTTCACGCCACCTAGCTATAAAGTTAAGTACTATCACTGTGGGTTTAAGGATTCAATTTCTTTTGTGCCTCGATTGTAGCCACCAATCAGTTAGCCTCCTCCTAGTTATTTCTACCCGTTTAAAGTCTATTTTGCCTTCGCTGTCCCTGAACCCCAATGCTTTGAAAAATTCGGCGCCATTATCTTCGACTATAGAGCGGAGCTCTTTACAGAAAATTTTCAAATGTTCAGCCGTTTCTTCCTTTCCGTACGCACTACATACCGTGTCTGTGTCTTCCTATTTTGCTTGGTACGTCTTGGTCCACAATACTCCCGTTCTAGCCTCGAAGAGCTGAGAAATACCCCGAGAATTATCGTAGATCTTTTTCCTTGTAATTTACTACTTTAAAGTTCGGTAGGTCTCCAGTGATGATTTCATAAGCATTCCCATCTTCCACATGTCCCTCTCTGTTTCCTTCACCACCTTCTTAACCGATGTTTTCTTTTGGCTTACTATTCTGCTGTTCTCTAAATACTGGCTTGACAGTTTTCGAGTTCGCTTCCTTCATTTAGTATCAACATTCTTCATGTACAAGTAGCTGAACACTTTCCTAGCCCAACACTCCTCTCCCATTTTTCTCAATCGCTCCTCAGATTTCATCTTGCTGCTAACTTCCCTGCACTCACACGATATCCATCCCATGTCACCCTGTACCCCGTGATTTGTGGTATTCCCATGTGCTCCCAAAGCAAGTCTACCTATGCCACGTTGTTTAATTTTCCAATCTTGCTTGAACTTATAATTTTATTCACAAGACTGCATTGCCGAACGTCAAACCCGGGGCCATGACACCTTTCCAAATCCCTCTCACAACGTCATACCTATTGTAGTTCCACAGTGCTCTATTTTTCATTACAGCTGCATTCCTGGTGCCCTTAGTCATTTCATATCTTTCATGCTTTCTTAGATAATCAGCCCCGTTATTTATCCATACGCCCAAATATTTGTATTTATCCACTATTTCTAGCGTGACTTCCTGTATCTGATGCTCACTGCCTTTGTTATCATTGAAAATCATGATTGCCGATTTTTCCCTGCTATACTTCAAATTTACCCAATCTCTGTTGTTACCACAGATGGCTATCAATCCCTGCAGATCTTCCTTGTTGTCGGCTATTAATACTATAGCATCTGCATACATCAATGCCGGTAATGGTCGGCTATTAATACTATAGCATCTGCATACATCAATGCTGGTAATGACTGTTCAATGTGTTTTCCTTGCTTGGCAAAAGAGAGGCTGAAGCCGAGTCGACTCCCCTCTAATTTGGCTTCTAGTCCCTGGAGATACAGCATAAGTAACAAAGGTGACAAGAGACATCCCTATCAAAGCCCACGTTATATCTCTATAGGTTCAGATACATGTTCTTCCCATTTGATAAGCACCTTGTTACTTTTATAAATATCCTTTACAAGATTAGTTATTCTATCTTCCAGATCTATTGTGCCCAGTATTTCCCTTAAGTCTTCTTGAATCACACTATCGTAAGCTTCCTTCATGTCTAGAAATGCCAGCCACATGGGCCAGTGTTCTTTTTCCACTATTTTAATACACTGCATCAATGAAAACAGATTGTTCTCCAGCGTCCTTCGTTTACGGAACCCATTTTGTAGTTCTCCCAGCACCTCCTCATTCTCCACCCATGTCTGTAGTCTTTCCTTTACTATCTGCATCACCAGCCTGTAAACTACTGATGTCACTGTTATAGGACGGTAGTTGTTTATATTGACTTTGTCCCCCTTTCCCTTATAGATCATGCTCATCGTGCTTAGTTTTCACTCATTGGGAGCTTCATCATCCAGTATTGCTTTGCTCGCTGCCTCTCTTAATGTTTGCTTAAAGATTGGTCCTAGTTTCTTTATTAGCATGGTTGGGGTGCTGTCAGGTCCTGTTGATGTGCTATTAGGAGCCCTTTTCTCTGCCCTTTCCCACTCTCGTTTCCTCAGTGGAGCCGCTGTGCTAATTAGTCCATCCTCATCTGGTACTGTGCATGCAGCGTTTTCTTGGTGTTTAAATTTTTCTGTCATCATTGTTTTCATATATTTCGTTGCCTCTTTCCCTTCTAGTCTGGCCCTTTGAACTGTAGTTATAAGCCTCTGTGTCATGCTTGTCTTATTACTCAGAGAATTAAGATGGTTCCAAAACATTGCAGCTGCCTTTCTATCCTTTTTGTTTACTTCTGCCATTCATTGGGCCTCCTTTTTTCTAATCTTGTCCCTGATCGAATCGGACACTTCCCTTCTGCAGCTAAAAAAGTTATCTAATTCTCTTTTGACATCATCTTCCGGTTCACCTCTCTGTTTAGCATACCTGTGTTTCCTGGAGGCTTCCTGACGTCTTACTATGGCTCTCAACTTCCTCATCCCACGAGCTCTTGGGTTTGTGTCTGCTTTTCCCGGTTGATTTGACTTGTACCTTAGCAAGCTCTAACTTAAACAATCGAGTTAGATTTGTGTACGTCCACTCTGTTTTAGTATCCTCGGTGATTATTTTCTCAATATCTTTAGTTGCTATTTCTATTTGCCCTTCTGAATAAATATTACCGTGTGGTTGCTCATAATGCCACCTTTCCAATTTCATTTCTCTTCCAAAACTCAGCTTGATACGTTTGTGATCACTACCTGAGCTTCTGGACCCATATTTATCTATGTTCATCTTCCTTAGCTGATTATACACCCTATGTGACAACATTGCAGAATCTATCGTCGACTGCAGCCTTCCCAACTCCTATGTTATCTGCCCTTCGCATTTCTCGGTGCTGTTGCAAATGATTAAATCATGCCTTTCACACATATCCATTAGCATTCTGCCTGTTGGGTCAGTATATCCATCCATATCTGTCACAACTGATTACCACGCCCTCTGCTGGCTCTCGTCATTAAAGGATCCCACTGGGTATCTTGGTCGTTGGGTAGTACGGCTCCAAGAATCTTTCAAATTTGGCTGCTTACACCATGATGCTGACTCGCCGTCCAGTAGATTCCCCTGAGACATTTGATAAAGTGCCGCCATGTGTGTTCTCTCTCTTTGCTTTGAGCAACATCCGTGGTGAACAGCACCGAGATTCCGTCTTGCGTGACATTATTGAGAAGCTGAACTCTCTGACCCCCCATTCGTCTACTCGACTGTTTGTGCTTAAAGAAGTCACCTTGTACAGCTACAATGTGAACACAAATTGACATGAACTGCTCCTTGTGGTCCCTTGCCACCTATGATCAAGTGTTATTGCCCAGCTCCATGGGACTCCCACCGCTGGTCACCTTGGTCTCTCTCAGACGTACAACCATGTTCAGCGTCAATTTTACTTGCCCAGGCTTTATCGTTCTGTCCGTCGCTACGTTACCGCATGTGACCAGTGCCAACGACGCAATGAGTCCTGCCGGACTCCTCCAGCCACTTGATCTTCCTACTGACCCCCTTTTTTCGAGTTGGTTTTGACCTCCTAGGCCCTTTCCTTGAATCTACATACCTGCCAAGTCTCCCGGATTGGCCGGGAGCCTCCCAGATTTCTACCATCTTTTCCGGTTGTACCGTTGTCACGAAAACCTCCCGTAAATCAAAATTTCTGTGCCTGATTTGGCCCCGTTGACAAAAAAGCTGCTCAGTTCACTTCAAGGTCTTCGTACCAACCCTATTTTATTATAAATGAGTTTAAGAGGCGCTCATGTAGACGTACAGTACAATCTCAGTGATGTGAAATTGCAGCAGATACGAATTCTTAAATTACTCAGCCAAATTTTACTATTTTACTTCATTGGGCATCAGTTTGAATGTTCCTAACACATTTCTCAATCGCGGCGGGTGATACGAACTTTAGTACGGAAACCGTCAAATGAAGGTCGAGAGCAGCGTACTCGAAGCTTCGAAAGTATGCGTGCGACCGGCGCACGCACTGTCTTCTACAGTGCGTGTGATTGTCGTTGCCACATTTGCCGAGGACAAAACCGCGGTCGCTCTTGACTAAGTCATGTATGGCGACAACGTAACTGAGAGAACCCCAAAAGTGTGCGCTCAACCAGTCAAAGCAACGCTGCTTTCCGCAAACTCTGAGGACAAACCAGCGGCAGATGCTATCGTAGATGACATAAAGTGACTTAGTTTTGAAGGCGCGAGTGCAGCTAAACGCATGTGGATTATAAAATGAACTTGTGTTTGCCGCAACTGTCGGTTTTGTGCGCGACACAATAGAGATAACGATCTACGAGCTCCGAGGGCACGCAACAGTAGGTTAAAGGCAGTAAATACGTAAAAAATCAAAAAAGTTAGTTTCGCCACAAGGGCGAAGCAATAAATGCGACAGCAACAACTTGGAATGTAATGCTGAGAACGGCAAGCAGATCGAAACGTGTTGTGAGCTGCTCACACACAAATGACGCACGAAAACGATACTCGCAGGATGAGAGCGAACTAACAGTATTTACCGCTCGACACGTAACGCGCTGTTTAAACAAAAACAATGCATGATACGTAATCACAGCTACAGATGAGTACAAACTAACAAGTGTCCCAATTGTTATACCTCGCTGTGTATGAAAAGTGCGCTATTTTCGCAAAAGGTGCCTGTGCAGAGACCGAAGTGACCTTTGTGGGCCCGGCAACTAACGCTTTCGTTTCAGTGAAAGCCGAAGACACACGATTCCTCCATCAAAGGATTAGCGCGCGCGCACAGGCATCTATTCATGGGGCAAAGTACAGGTGAGAAATAAACACGCGTCGGCGCATCGCGGCGAGCTCGGTGGCGAGCGCAGGCAGCTTTTTTTCTATGAGTGTTCGTATATATAGGTACGTATACATATACGGTGAAGAACGGTGGTGGTGGTGACGGCAAAAAAAAAAAAAACAGCCTGGACTGTCCATATAATTTCTATCGCAATAAAAAGGGGCCAGGCGCGTTTTGCCCTTCTTGTCAAAAGACTCTAGCAGCGAGCAAAGCTTTGACCCGCGCATTTGCCACAGCCAGCTGCACCGTCCCATCCGTTCATGTGTGTCCCAGGAAAACACACGAGAGCTGTTTTGACTAAAATGAATTCTGCTAGTTATATTGATCCTTTGAGACTCTCACCTTGGTGAAATACTCTACCCTCATGTGTTCGGCCACTCCTAGCCATTATAAGACCGCAACGCTGATGTTGGTGCTTGCGATTGAGACCCCCCCCTCCTACCCCCTTTTGTTTTTCGCGATGTTTTTGTTTGTTTATTTGATCTTGTTTTTTAATGCCCCCCCATTACGGAAATCTCCCGGATTCAGAATCCTTGAACTTGGAAGGTATGAATCTATCTCCGGAAACAAATGGATAGCTGTCGCTACAGATCACACAACCCAGTGCGCCATCACACGGGTTTTTCCAACCAGCTGTGCCACAGATGTTTCCGATTTCTTTCTATACGACGTCACCCTCCATCATGGTTCTCCATGCCAACTCCTCACAGATCGTGGGCGTTCCTGTCAAAAGAATCTAGCAGCGAGCAAAGCTTTGACCCGCGCTTTTGCCACAGCCAGCTGCGCCGTCCCATTCGTTCACGTGTGTCCCAGGAAAACACACGAGAGCTGTTTTGACTAAAATGGATTCTGCTAGTTATATTGATCCTTTGAGACTCTCACCTTGGTGAAATACTCTACCCTCGTGTGTTCGGGAACTCCTAGCCATTATAAGACCGCAACGCTGATGTTGGCGCTTGCGATTGAGACCCCCCTCCCACCCCCTTTTGTTTTTCGCAATGTTTTTGTTTGTTCATTTGATCTTGTTTTTTTAATGCCCCCCCCCCCCCATTGCGGAAATCTCTCGGATTCAGAATCCTTGAACTTGGAAGGTGTGAATCTATCTCCGGAAACAAATGGATAGTTGTCGCTACAGATCACACAACCCAGTGCGCCATCACACGGGCTTTTCCAACCAGCTGTGCCACAGATGTTTCCGATTTCTTTCTATACGACGTCACCCTCCATCATGGTTCTCCATGCCAACTCCTCACAGATCGTGGACGCTATTTTGTGTCCCAAGTTATTGACAACCTGCTTCGCTTTTGCGAGACCAAGCATAAATTTGCGACGGCCTACCACCCACAAACTAGTGGACTTACTGAACGATTCAACTGGACTTTACCTGACATGCTATCTATGTATGTCTCCTCCCACCACCTAGACTGGGACGTTGCATTGCCAATTGTCACATTTGCATACAACTCCTCACGCCACGATACCGCTGGGTTTTTACCATTCTATCTCTTATTTGGCCGCGACCTAACTCTACCTTTAGACACAATCTTTCCGACAGCTGTCGATTCGCCGACTGAATACGCCCATGACACTATCACCAGAGCTCGCGAAGCACGAGACGTTGCTCATAAGCACCTTTTAGCATCACAAGAGCAACAAAAGCAATGATACTATGCACATCATCGCGACGTTTCCTTTGCCCCGGGTTCCCTTGTGTTGTTGTGGACCCCGGCTCGGCATGCTGGTCTCTCTGAAAAACTGCTTTCTTGGTACTCAGGACCCTACTGTGTTTTGTGCCAGGCTGCCGCCGTCACCTACGAGATAGCCCCACTGAAGTCTTCATCTTCCTCCGCTCCACTGTCTACGGACATTGTTTCACGTCTCCCGTTTTAAGCTCTGTCGCTCTGCAACACGATAGAAAGCACCAAGATGATGCTTCAGAACCCGGGGGTCATATTACAAGACTACATCACGCTGAAGAAGCAAGAAAGACGACGAGGAAGACGACGTAATTTTGGGATGTGGGGTGTGCTATTGCTTGCCATAAAGGCTTACGCTTGGCATTGTGTAAATATATCTCAACTATCGCCTTGTTTCTCTGTGTGCTCTCCCGTAGCAATATGTAAGTGCAGTATCGTGCGGTGGACGCACTGCACGGAGAACACGGGGCACGGCGCTGAAGCGCCGGCTGACACGAGGTGCGCAGGAGCCGGTAGCGAAGCAGTAACTCCTTTATTATGTACAATGCCGCGCGTATACAACAAGAAATAACAGCTAACATACAACAAGAAATCACAGCATACCAGTCTATCCCTTATAACCTTGTACAATAACTAGATGCACAGCATACCCACAACATGCACACGTATAGTACAGGCTTCAACATGCGAGTAAGAAGAAGACTTTAGGACACGAAGTCCTTAAACCTGGATGGTTTCTTATGCAAACGTTTAGAACGCCGAAGCTCATTGCGCTCTGAAGTGCATGGCTACCCTGAATGCCAAATGATTGTTCTCATAATGATCCCAAAACGTAGTTGACTGAACATAAAGCATGTGAAAAAAAATAATAGGGAATTTAAACGCAAACACCACAGTAAGCATAAAGAAGCATGTTGGAAAGCAATAATAAATAAGCTCGATTCAGTAAAAACAACCTAAATTTACAAAATAGGTCCAGCTTCCTAACTGCTAAATGTCCGGTCATTTCAAAAGATCAACGGCTATACCATCGAGTTACACTAATAATATAATAAAAGTAACACCTACGTCAAGAGGAAAAGCTATTTCATAAGTGGGAAAGCAGGCTTGGAATTTTAGTATATTTCCGCATCATGATTTTTAACTTTCAAAGTTGCGAATAAGTTTCTGTACTTTTCATTTTAATGTGAAATGCCATATGGACACTTGATCATGTTCATCATGACATCTACTGTGCACACCTTTTCACCCAGGTTGCAGGCTGGCACTTTAGCTTGAAGAGTTCATGCTTCTGGTTGCCAATAGGCAAACAGCTGAGCTGCATTTCAATGACCAACAACAACAAAAAGAAAAGCCACGCATACCAGACAAGTTTGGTGTTGTTGCAACAAGAACTATTTCAAGCTGTCGGCGATTTTTTTAAATATAGATTAATGCTTAAGCAATGAGATTTTTATCGGGTTTTTGCAAAAAACAAGTGAACTGGTGGCTCAAGTTGCTGTCCATGCGAGAGAAGGATAGTAGAGTTTCAGAATAAATAAATGGTAGCATTTTGTTTCTCTAAAAATTAGCAGCATACCAAAAGCTGTAGTATTTGAACATGAAAATTTAATTTTTTTGTAATATCATGCAATGAAAAACTGGGTTGCAGGAGAGCATAATACAAGTGGACAGCATTGTGATCAGTAGGCTAAGTGTGCCTGTTGATGAAATTTGTATGTGCAGGGTGCATGACATGCTCATCGTCACTTAGAAAAGTCTGCGATGCCCCAACTGGACAATCCTGAAGTGTACAAGTCTATGGTCAAGAAGGTTCCATGTGAAGTCGTGTGACCCGGTCGTTCCTGGTGATGTTTTTGTTTTTCTTCAAATAAGTGTGCCTGATATATTTTTTGTTTTTATGAATTAACTGTCATCTAATAGCTGAATCTGCATTCTGTGGTGCCTTTGCATGTATTTATTTATTTATTTATAATACCCTCAGGACCAAATGGCATTACAGAGGGGAGTGGATACATTGAATAACACATGGTACATGGTGGGGAGGGAAAAAAAAAAGCGTTAGTACGAATATAAGCAAAAGTCAGCGTACAAACAAAAATACATTAAATAGGTCCTGCGTATATAATGTTAGCTACGGTATCACGAAAAAGATGGTTGTCATTAATAGCAACAATTTCAGGGGAAAGGTGGTTCCACTCGCGAGAAGAACGAGGCAGGAACGACTGCGCAGGCAGTGTTAGTACGATAGGTGATAATTCCAACCTTGTGACGGTGATCGACACGGTTGGAAAAATACTGGGGTTGCAAAATAAGTTCGTCGCGCAAGATGGGGGTGGTCATACAATTTATGAAAAGTTGATAGGCAGGAAACTTTCTTCGAAGGGACAGAGTAGGCAGGGACAGATTATTTTTCATGCAGATATACTGGCAGTGCGATTGTAGTTCGATAATATGAAGCGTGTGGAATTATTCTGAACTAGCTCAAGCGATGTAATTAAATTAATGTGGCTGGGATCCCAAATTGATGAAGCATATTCTAGTTAGGTCGTATTAATGTTTTGTACAGGGCTAATTTCAATGAAGATGGAGCTTTGGAAAAGTTACGGCGTAGGTACCCAAGCGTACGGTTAGCTTTGTTGATTATTTCTTCAACGTGCATTACCCAAGAGAGATTGGATGCTATGTGGACGCCTAAGTACTTGTACGAGTTAGTAGATTCAAGAGGTATGTCGTTTAAGTAGTAAGTAAATTGACTGCAAACACTGCGGGACACGCGCATGACTTTACATTTGTTTTATGTTCAATTCCATTAACCATGTACTGGCACAAGTTATCAACAGTGTTAAGGTCTATTGAAGAGTACACAAATCAATTATGTTATTTACCTCACGAAAAATAACGCAATCATCAGCAAATAAATGAATTCTGGATTTAATGTGGCAGGGGAGGTCATTAATATAAATTAGAAATAAGAGAGGCCCAATTACCGATCCCTGAGGAACGCCGGAGTGTACTTCAGTAAAACAAGAATTATACCCGTTAGCGTAAACAAATTGTGAGCGATTTGTGAGAAAACATTCAATTTATTTAAACACGTTATGATCAAGTTTCAGTTGGCTTAGTTTGTGAAGTAAAAGTTTATGACATACCTTATCAAATGCTTTGGAAAAATCCAAAAAGATGCAATCAGCTTGTGATGAGTTGTCCAAAATGCGGGTGTAATCTGTTAGTAAATGATACCAGTTGTGTATCACAGGAGTATGATTTACGAAAACCGTGCTGAGATGACGTGAAGAAGGAATTACTTTCAAGAAAATTTACAAGGTTTGTGAATATGATGTGCTCTAATAGCTTACAGCACGTACTGGTAAGGGAAATGGGACGATAATTAGCATGGGAACTTTTACTACCAGATTATGAATAGGAACTATTCCCGATTTTCCATTCAGATGGGAGAGTAGAAGTGTCGAGTGATTGTTGGAATATCTTGGCTAATATGATGGAACTAATTTCTACAGTATTTCTTAAAAACTTACTATTAATCGAATCATAACCAGGGGAAGAATGGTTGCTTAATTTGTTGATAAGGGAAGCGATACCAGAAATGTCTACTAAAATTGGTGGCATGGGGAGGTGATTGTAGCAAAAGGTGGAAGGAAGTGGAACATCAGATGATTTTGTAAACTGGGCAGCAAATGTGTTGTTGAGGGCAGCAAATGATTGTTGAGTATTTCTGCCGGCTTCCAAGCAGTCATGGGCACGCAAAAAGAATGCTGTGTTGCAGTTACTGATTTTCTAAAGAGTATTTTTCCTCATCGCGTAAAAGTAATTGGTTACTTGCCAAATGATAGAATTTAATAGAATACATGCGAAAACAAACGGGGAGTGTATAACGAGTGAAGATGGCGTGTATGGATCAAGTTTATTCCTTATATTCTTCAAGGTGTATCAGCCTGCCCTGTTCAGATAGCTTTGCTTCCGCTGGGCATACAAATAGTTTCTGGTACCCCTGTAACACGGCCGATCTAAGGTCATTGTCAACGAATGACATTAGGTGAACTTCGTGTCATTTTACCTGGCTACTGTCGCACAGTCAAAAGAAATATTTTAGAATGATGGCCATGACGAGAGCCTTTCTAAGCGATGACATTGCGAGAAATAAACATACAATAAAGCTTGCATAAAACATGCGTGTATCCTCGAAAAAATATTTATCGCTAAAAAGGTGCTGTGAAAATATAAACAGCTTTTTTTACATAGATTGTCGCAGCACTGCATGACACAAATGAAGTCAAGCCAAGAGTCAATTGAAAACCAATATGGCCGATGATATTACTATCAACGTTTATAGATACTTTTTCAGTTCCCGAACTCCTCCTCTCAAAATGGGCGCATTTGCTTCCACTGAGTGGGGGGGCCTGCAGTCTGTAACCAGTTGCTCTCTGCAGGGCCTGGCACCAACGTTGGCTGGCTTCACTGCGAATTCAGTTTTGTGCGTTCCGTGCCGGTGTTCAGTGGTGGTATTTTTTGTTTGTTTTTTTCTGTGTGTATATCTCATCGCTTTCTGCACGCGTGGCATGCTCTCACAGTCTTCTGAAGGCAATTCGACGCCTACATTCACGAAGCCACTCGGACGTCTGCGACATAGAAAACTCTCTAATTGTTGACATCGTGGGCACGATCGACCATGTGTGTACTCACTGAACACATATGTATGTCTAACGCTTGCTGCTATCTCGTGCGCCATAGCTCAGACCTTGGCGACATCATAACAATGTGTTTGTGCACAGGCGCACCAGGAAGTACAGGAAAATCCCGCTAGAAACGCCACTCTCTCCCCCGTCCGACCCGCTGTCACTGAGAAGTGAGAAATATCATTTGAGAAGTCGACATTGAC
>WOVY01002317.1:0-33504 GCA_013436015.1 Rhipicephalus annulatus | reverse complement strand
GCGTAGCTACCAGCGATGCAGCGAATTGTGTACTCTCCAAAGGCTATCAACAATCGAAAAAAATCATTTCATGCCAAGAATTTTTGGCCTTTGCACAGACATCATAAACAGGGCCGTAGCTGCCAGCGATGCAGCGAATTGTGTACTCTCCAAAGGCTATCAACACCGAAAAAAAAAATCATTTTCTATGAGTGACCCATACGCTGCGAAAGAGCAAATAAGCTGTAATTTAGCGCAAAAAGGGAGTTTTACTCGTCGCAAAACAAGGAATGTTAAAGCGAAATCCACAATTACCGTGAATAAAAAGGCGAAAAAGTTCAGGACAACTTGCCATATTAGAAAATATGGCCAAATGGCGCTTGGCTAGGGCGTGTCTAACGTCCAGCTTTAATTGAATTATTATATAGGGACTCACTTCATAAATAATTAAATATTGATACATTCATAGGCAGCGGTGGTCCCCAAATGCCTTTTTTGAGTTGAATCAGCCCAACACCTTTCATTTCAGGCATTGTTCGGGTTCTTTTTATCGTTCGTCAGCTGGTAAAATGGGCCCGTGATAAGGTCAACGACAGCATACAGTAATTTTGTTTCCTGCGCACATATGGGGCAGTGGAGGGAGCTTTGCGTAACAACAACGAGGCTGTGCACCACGAGGCACGAGGACTATAGAGTTTCGCGCACTCTCTGGCTGGTCTCAATCTCCCACTCCTGAGCTTATAGACCAGCTATTACCTTACAACGAGACTACCAAGCACTATTCCCCTATATGACATTCCCCTTGCCACATTCTGGAACTAATGGCCAAAGACGGTTATATTAGGGCATCTGCAGACACGCACGTATACTAACCCGATCGCCGTGAACAAAATATAATCTCGACTGTAGGGCTTGGGTGTTGGTGTTAGCTTGATCTAGGCCATATGCTCTGGGGTGCTGCTCGGCGTCGGCCAGTGATGATTCTCAAGGCGAACAGTGGTGGCGGCAGATGCTGTGCAGTGGCGTGCTCACGAACCTACCAAGGCCTGTCCAGAGGGTCCTTGTTGTGGCGAAGGGTCTTGAACCTCTCTGTCCCGACAGCCTTCTTAATATGAATATGCTAAGAATAGCTATCTTGCATGCTCCCGTTTCAGTTGGTTCTCAGCACTATGCCCGTGTCATGTTTTCTTTTTTTTGGGGGGGGGGGGGGGGGGTGAACATGTCTCGCAACTAGCTGTTGCGCGTTGTTCCTTTGGTCGCATGACTAGCTGTCAGGTAATTGCTCAAGAAAACATGTCATGGCACATGGTGTTATGTAGCTTTATGGAGAAAATACATGTGACTAGCTGTTACGTGTTGTTACATCAGTAGTTAAGAGACTTGTTGTAAGACGATGTTAAGTGGTCTACGTCACGTGACTGGTTGCGGCGCTATGTTCCGTTACTTTAATAAAGTGGCCATTTGTGACGCGTTATCACGTGACTTTAGTCACGTGTATAGCTGTTTCGTGGTTTATGGTAGGATCATGTGACTTCCCACACTGTTACGTGATACTACATGACTTCAGTCGTTTGCCTAAATGTTACCCGATTTTAGGTACGCGAATAGATGTTGCGGCAGGTTAGTCACGTGATAAGTTATGTAATGTTGTGTAATTTTTGTCACGTGGAAATATTATGTCACGTGGCATAATATTTCGTGATTTATTGACTTGGTGATTTCTTACGTATACTGTTACGTAATTTTAGTCGCTTCACTCTTAGTCACAGCACGATACCTGTTTTTGGTTTCATGACGAATTGTTCCGTGATGCTACGTGACCTCAAGTCACGTAACATGCTCTTCATCGTATATCTATTACATTCAAAGGCAGGACACAATCGGTGCATGTGTTGTGGGAGCGAAGAGAAGCCCAAGCAGAAGGAGAACGAAGAAAGTGCATGCTGGTTGATTTTTGCTCGCACTACCCGGTGCAACAAAAAGCCCAGCAGCTCGGCTGTTGAAATCTCCATGGTTCACGTAGAAAGAGCAGTGACCAGGCCTCATGCGTTTTCAATAAACAAACTTTTAACTTTGAGTGTTATGGTCTCCTCAACGTTCCTCTTGCGCTCCGGTTTTACCTTCGCAAGTGGAAGCAGGAAGTAAAGTAGGAGGAAAAGAACGGCAGGGAGCCTAACCAGTCTATAGGCGGCCGGTTTGCTACCCTGCGCATGGGTGGGGTGTAGGGGAGATCAAAGATAGAGAGGAGAGAGAGAATAGAGATAAACACAGCACACTAAGCAGCACACGCACGCAGTGGAAAGAATAGTAGCAGTGCGGGATAGGGTAAACGATCGACAGAGTGTAAAAAAAAAATCGGCCCCGTATCTGCATGTTATTCTGCAAATGTCGTCGAACTGGACAGATTGAACTAAACGTTTATTTGATGTTCTGCGCAAGAAAACTGGTGAATGGTATTTTGGAGGCGCTGTGTTAGAGTGCCTCGAGCGCGCAGCGGAGGCGAACGAGCGCACCAAGTCACGTTACACGTGAGACATGAGCGCTATCTGGCAGTTATAATAGAAAACTAAACGCGTGGCCCTTAGACGAACGTGCGCGCCCGTCTCAGAGGTGATAAGGTGTAGTACGCAAGCCGACGGGTAGTTGCCACCACCGTGTCGTCTTAGCAAAGCTTTGAAAACACTTTCCTTTTTGTGCGAGCGTTGCACGGTCAGCGCCGCGTGATAAACGCTACGGTCCTTAGAATAACTTATGTATGTCTTTTCTAGTATAAAACGCACATACAGGGGTTCGGATCCCGGCTGCGGCGGCTGCATTTTCGATGGAGGCGGAAATGTTGTAGGGCCGCGGGCTCAGATTTGGGTGCATGTTAAAGAACCCCAGGTGGTCAAATTTTCCGGAGCCCGCCACTACGGCGTCTCTCATAATCATATGGTGGTGTTGGGACGTTAAACCCCACATATCATCAAGACGCACATACAGAATACATACGTGTTCTTATGGTGCGTCATATATGAGCGATAATTGTTTTTTAATCGACAATCGCACAAGTGTGAACGCTAAATCGTGAGCAACATTCGTGGGCGCTGCGGATGGGGTCGACCATTCGGGGTATCCGCTGATGCCGTTTAAAGTGCCCAGTACCGTTAAAGTTAGACAAACAGACAAATGGACAGACAGACCAAAATTTTTTGCTACGAAGGTCCCCAAGAAAGACTTGACATAGTGGGCGCCCCGGCGCGGTGGTCTAGTGATTATGGCGCACGACTACTAACTTGAAATTCTCTGGATCAAATCCCAGCTGCGGCCGCTGCATTTTCGATGGAGGCGAGAATGTTTTAGGCTCGTGTACTTACATTTAGGTGCACGTTAAAGAACTCCAGGTGGTCGAAATTTCCGGAGTCACTACGGTGTCCCTCATAATCATACCGTGGTTTTGGGATGTTAAACTTCAAATAATATGAAGACGGAATATGAAAAAAACTACTGCTTATATAGCGAAGTACGTTACTACTACAGTAATCAACATGTTGAAGAAATTAAACAAATAAGTTTCAAGTTAGTTGTGTACTGAAATGTCATTTACAGTTTGCAAAAAAAATCTAAGCGGAAACAGAAATAAAACAACGTTGTTTGTCTACTTTCGTGAATATATTCCCGCAGTGTTCCCGTTATTTGAACTTCATTATAAAAGTACAAAAAACTGCGCATAAACTACGGAGAAGACACAGAAAAACGACGCAGGACAAGTGCTGTGTAACAACTGAATTTGTATAAACAACGGTGAAAATTCGCACTGTCCGTGGCCTGTAAGTGGCGTGTGAAGTAGACCAACGTGGAGGTCCGTATGATGATAGCGAGCGAGTGGGAGAGCATGAAAGCGTGCAGTGGTACTTGTTTTCGCAAATGTATTCACGCCAGGCCGTTTTCATTACGTGGCACCACGTGCCATATAGAAATAAATTTTAATTACGCGGGAAATCAAGGGGAAATCAGTAGAAATTCGTTAAACACCATCCATATGGTGGCAAAAACAAAGAATAACTAGCGAGCATTG
Source organism: Rhipicephalus annulatus (assembly GCA_013436015.1). Taxonomy (NCBI): domain Eukaryota; kingdom Metazoa; phylum Arthropoda; class Arachnida; order Ixodida; family Ixodidae; genus Rhipicephalus; species Rhipicephalus annulatus. The sequence goes on along the minus strand of WOVY01002317.1, from coordinate 29,468 downwards.
AGTGCCACGATTCTCTGTTGCACTTACCCGCTTGTCTACGCAGATGTCACGCCAGTTTCCCACGAATAAATTTTGCGACTATACACACTATTTGCGGCTGCAATGTCGGTTTACTAATTGAATAGCAGCTTCATTTTTTAGTGTGACCCAGCTCAGACACTCGGTGTCTTGTAAGGCGTCATGGTCAGTGTACAAAGAGGAAAAGGGTAAATTGCACCATCTATGCCATATACAGCGCTTTGTCACTCGTGAAAACAAATCGCGTCAAGCTGTAATGTTGATTAATTGATTGAAATATTGATTGATATGTTGGGTTTAACGTGCCAAAACCATCCTATAATTATGAAGGACGCTGTAGTGGAGAGCTCCGGAAATGTTTAACCCCTGGGATTTTTTAACGTGCACCTAAATCTGAGCACATGGACCTAGAGCATTTTCGCCTCCATCGAAAACAGACTCAACGACGCAACGAAGGGCCATCCAGCGGCTTGAGGTGGCCCTGGAAAAGCAGAGGAGAAAGGGAGTCGACGCCCCGGACAACCGGAGCGGAGGAGCACGAGTATCCAACGCCTAGCCGGAGCACAACGTCCTCAAGATCGAGGCCCTGGGACTATAGGACTCTATTAGCCATAGTCTTCAGATAGGAAATACCCGCGCCCTGCGTGGCCGATGACTTCCCGCACGCCGGATGCGTCAATAAATGTTGTTTCTCTCTGTCTCCATCAAAAACACAGCCGTCGCCACAGGGATTAAATCCCGCGACCTGCAGGTCAGCAGCCGAGTACCTTAGCCACTAGACCACAGCAGTAGTGCAAGCTGTAATGTGGTGAAGAAATTTTTTTTCTCTGAATGATTTAGACCACTTGAATATTCATCATCATCATAATCATCATCATAATCATCATCATAATCATCATCATCATCATCATCATCGTCATCATTCTGACTACGTCCACTGCAGGACAAAGGCCTCTCCCATGTTTCGCCAGTCAACTCGGTCCTGTGCTTGCTGCTGCCATTAGGAGACAGGTAATATGGGCAATCGCAGGGAACTGTGGGATACGACGGCTTCCGGTTTGACGCACCACACGGGTCAGCAGCGGCACGCGCGCATTTTCGTACTGCTCCGTTGAAAAAAGGACCTCGCCGTGCAATGTCAGTGCTGTAGGAGTTGTTTTTTTTGGCCAACCGTGACTGTGACAATGACAAGCTATGAAAGCCATGAACGGTCCGGAAACAGTTTTGTCACACTAAAATGATGTGCAATGTTTTTATGCTTCTCGGGGGGTGCTGTCAGTTTGACTAGCAGATCAGTCGATACGCAAAACAGTTTTCCTTGTATGATACAGTACTGCAGATAAAAAGTCAGCATTTTAAAGATCTCAGAGAATGGGGATGACTGTAGCAGTGTGCTAAGAGTTCATTTCGAGATCGCTGCTTTGGCCGAACTCCTCAGTCGATCGACATGAAGCGCAACACTTATTGAGCGCGATGATATATATATTTTTTTCTAGCCTTCAGCACGCCATAAGATGAATTTCTTAGTCGAAGCCGGATGCTTATTTGAACGCTGGTCTTGGCCAAGCTGTATGGCACGGCGGCACATAAACGATACAGTCAGACATAGACGGCGCCGAATAGTCGAAACCCTGCGCTTGTTTAACGCACTTCCTTTGGGTGCCGTCCTGGCGCGCAGTTTGACCAAGATAAACGCAAATGGACTCGTCCAGCGCTTCGTGTAAACTTACTCTTGAGTGAAGCTTTCGCGTTTTTTGTCATGTATATGGGTGCAATGGCCGGCGCTCATCTCGTATGGCAGGTAGATTTCGCCCGCGCGTTCCCATATTATTCTTGCTAGGCGCACCTGAGTGACAATTGATTTCTCAATATATTATTCGCAGCAAAATTATGCGTACACACGTACACACGTACACACACGTACACACGTACCTGTGATAAAATGGTTTTCGCACACTCTGGCTTCAACGTTACGTATTTAAAGGCTACCTATTGCTGTGGCTCTCTTTCTTCACAGCCGCGGCCCACCTCATTTTTTTTTCTTCATTCCATGAAAGTTATGCCTGCGCTTGCCTTTCATGCTCGAGTAGGAGCAGCCAACGGCTAAACAACCGACCATGGTTTATCAGGACAAAGATAAACGGGTGACCGCACGCGCGAATCCCGAATAATCTGAGGCTTGCGGCGAAGTGGTTCGCCGTCGTCTACTCTTCTCGAACCGGAAACTGGTAGCAGACGGTGCACCCCGCAATCCCTCGCTCTTTTACTGGTCCCCTATTTATACCCGCAAACTTCTTGATCTCATCTGCCCGCCTAACCTTCTATCTCCCCCTAACCCGCTTGCCTTCTCTGGGAATCCAGTTAGTTGCCCTGAATGACCAGCGGTTATCCTGCTATACGCGCTACATGCCCGGCTTATGTCCATTTCCTCTTCTTGATTTAAACTATGATATCTTTAACCCCCATTTGTTCCCTGGTCCACTCTGCTCTCTTATTGTCTTTTAATGTTACACCTATCATTTTCCTTTCCATCGCTCGCTGCGTCATCCTCAATTTAAGCTGAACCCTCTTTGTAGGTCTCCATGTTTTTGCCACATTGGTAAGTATCAGCAAGATGCAGCTGTTATATACCTTATTCTTGAGGAATGGTGGCAATCTACCAGTCATGATTTGAGAGTGCTTACCAAATGTGCTCCACCCCATTCCTATTTTTCTAGTTACTTCAATGTCGTGGTTCGGCTCCGCAGTTATTACCTGTCCTAACCTTTACGACGTTAATACAATGCTTTAATTTATTTATTTAACATGAGCCTTGAGCTCGTGAAACAAATCTCTTACTGGTATCGGCAGTCTTGTCAGGAAGTTTTTGAAGTCTTGTAAGAAAAGATGCACGTTTGTCGGGTGAAAGGTTGGGTGGTTTGGTGAAGTTAGGAAGCGCCCAGGAAATGCTGACATATGTAAAGCACATCTTGGCAATAATACTACAACACACATGACTCGACTAAGAAGACTTCTTTATATTTTCATCTTCTTTTATCATATTTTTTTCTTGTGACCTAGACGTAACAGCTACATAACAGTTATATGTAGCAACTTCGAGCACGACCAACTTCAAGCAGGGGCATAGCTTTGACAATAAAGAAAAAAGAGATGACGGGCGTATCTCTTTGGTACAACAGCCGTGATGACCTGGGTTCGTCGGCGTAGCCAGCTGGTTGCAGCCTCGATGGTGCCCCCCCCCCCCCCCCCCTTTTTTTTTGCCATGGCATACTAGAAGCGGCCCGAAACGTGTTAAAATGTGTTCCGAAGACCCAGTAATATTTACCCATCTATCTATGGCACACTAGCCGCAAAGTGACCTTTTGCCAGCCCGGCGCCCCCTTCATACCAATAAGGTGCTCTCCTCCCTGCGAAAAAAAGTTCTGCCATTATTCTATTTGCATCTACCTCGAGTTTGTGCTGACGGCCAATGCTAATTTGTGCTCACAATCAATTACGCTAACATCAACACTGGAATTTCTACAAAATAAGCTCTTTAACGCTATTCTTTTAAGCGTGCATACGTAATTCGTAATCCCGCAGACAAACAGAAGGCACTAATACGCAATAATCCTGAATAGCTTTGTTGACGATGGCTTTCGCGAGCTTCCGTGTCCTTTTATACTCGTGCTTGAAGAAAATGACAGCGCTATTAGAAGAAGAATTACGCTCCGAAGTCTTGCAATGAGCCAATAGGTGCGGCGTCAGCGTTCCTTTCGAGGTGTTTTTGTGTCGGTGAAGTTGTTCATTGACGCAATGGCCCGTCTGTACTAAGTATGATTTTCCGAAGGAGACGGAAATTCTGTAAACAACACCAATGGAGCAGGCAGCTGCTGCGTTGCAATGCTTAACTAAGATCCTACAATCGCTGCTCCTCTAGCCTTTTTTTCAATGGCAGCACATGCTTTTCCGAATCGCCCCGCCGCGGTCGTCTAGTGGCTAAGGTACTCGGCTGCTGACACGCAGGTCGCGGGTTCGAATCCCGGCTGCGGCGGCTGGATTTCCGATGAAGGCGGAAATGTTGCAGGCCCGTGTGCTCAGATTTGGGTGCACGTTAACCCCAGGTGGTCGAAATTTCCGGAGCCCTCCACTACAGCGTCTTTCATAATCATATGGTGGTTTTGGGACGTTGAACCCCACATATCAATCATCAATCAATCATCAATTGCTTTTCCAAATCAAAATTATTCGCCATGATTCTATATCTCAGTCTTCTGTTCGTTTGCTGGGCCCCGCCGCGGTGGTCTAGTGGCTAAGGTACTCGGCTGCTGACCCGCAGGTCGCGGGTTCGATTCCCGGCTGCGGCGGCTGCATTTCCGATGGAGGCGAAAATGTTGTAGGCCCATGTACTCAGATTTGGGTGCACGTTAAAGAACCCCATGTGGTCTAAATTTCCGGAGCCCTCCACTACGGCGTCTCTCATAATCAAATGGTGGTTTTGGGACGTTAAACCCCACAAATCAATCAATCGTTTGCTGGATTGCAAAGTGTGCGTGCTCCGAAATTTCGTACACGTGATACAGAATCCTGCGCACACTCGGCGTTGGTTTTACGCCTGGTCAGTGTTGTTTTTATAGATTTAGGTTATTAGACAGCGCTCGCCTTAGGTCTTTCTGCGTGTTCTCCGTCGTCTCTATGATGTTTTTTTTCTAAATACGCATCAATTCCCACTCGCCCACCTTTCTACCTTGCAGTTTATGACTGGGACTTCTCGGATGTACTTGACTGAAAGAAACTTTAACACTGACTGGAAGAATCGGAACGTCACCGAATGCGTTTCTGCAATAACACTGTGTAAGGATGAAAGGACGCACATTTTCGTGCAAAACATCACGTACCATAACACGTCATCTAATGTTTGGTAAGTTTTTACATAAAGCTGTATAAGATAATAATAACGCGTTTCTTTGAACGCTGGTGACTCTCGGAAACTAGCATGCTTGCTTGCATTCTATACTTCCTTGATGAAGTGATCTCGGGTACGTAGCTTTAGGTGCATGTTAAAGAACACCAGATGACCGAATTTCCGGAGCCCTTCATCTTCCGGAGCTTCTCATTGACAAATTGGGGTTTCGGAACATTAAAGCTCAACAGTTAATAACAATGAATAAAGTGACAATACTACTAATAAGTGGCCATTCTCACTGACATATGAAAATGAGTCCCGCGAAGGAAAAATGTACATTTAGGTAGCGTCTTTATTTGAAGAAGTGCATGTAGCGTCTTTATTCAAATAAGTGCAAGTGAAAGTATTATGAAATGAATTCAAGGGCCTTCAGGCCCACATATAAATTTCAACAAGCCACAGCTGGAGAAAGCAAAATAGGTGTTTGAACTCTGCGAGTAATCTAGAATAAAGGAAATAAAGAACAGTTATAGTACCAGGTCAGTTGATTGTAAAAAAAATTAAAGCCAGTTTCACTCGAACTGAAAACGGTAAGAACTTGCAAGCATGCTATTTATTTTGTAGTTATGTACTTTGTCTTCTGTGGTCTCCTTTCTTGTGATTTCTTACTGTTCGCTGTTGAAAGCGCGGTGCGTCTAACTCCTGGTGCTGGCGTTTTAGGCCGGAGCTTCTAAAGCCGTGGGTCTGCCCTTCTTCGCTCGTGCATGACCACCTATAGTTCGATGACTCACTCGGCAGGTGCGGGTGGACAGACAGTCAGACCGAAAACGGACAGATGGACAGGCAGACCGATAGACAGACAGATGGACGGACGGAAGGTTGAACGGACGGATGGATGGATGGACGGACGGACGGACGGACGGACAGACAGACAGACAGACAGACAGACAGACAGACAGACAGACAGACAGACAGACAGACAGACAGACAGACAGACAGACAGACAGACAGACAGACAGACAGACAGACAGACAGACAGACAGACCGATGGACGAATCGCGGTTTACCAATAAAACGCTCCGAAGCTTCGCCCCACTCATCACCTTTTCTTTAATATAGCAGCCGAAGACGGTGTTTTGCTGCCGCTTCCTTAGCTCAGGCAGACGAAATATCTCTTCGGTTAAGTACACTCCCCCTTCGGCGTCACTGACGGCCGTCAAGAAAAAAAAAGACAGTTAAGAGTAAGAGAAGGATGTGATGAAGAATCAGCTCGTTCTTTTTTGCTATCTATATTTCGTGGTGTTCACCACCACGTGAGCGATCGGCGTTACGTTCGACATGGCCAGGAAGAGGCATCTCAGCATTCTGGTTGTTCAGTGGTCTGGCTTTCTGCTCGTGCTCTGTCCTTTTCAGCTATTCCGTAAAGAAGGACACGCTGGAGTGTGTTTATTGGACAGCGGACAGTTGACTCTCCATGCTGCAATATTAACGCAGAGACCGTGCCGTCAGAACCATGTTGGTAAAATGATATTCGTTGGGCTGTGTTCAAGTGCTCACCCCTTCGTCATCATGAGAGAGGGAACTTTATTATATATATCAGTAAATGGGCGTCAGGAGAATATCTACCTCCCCCTCGCTCTAATTGGTATACTCAAATCCTTTGAGATACGATGGCAGCAAGGGCTGGATTGATGATGTACTTCTGGATGGTGGGGACTTGGCTGCGGAGCAGAGCCTCTGAAGATCCCGCAGCGTGTGAGCTATGGTACATGGCGGGACATTTCAACATTTTCATAGACGGAATTCCCTGACTCATCACATTTTTACTACGCACGGGTTTGGAGAACACCCCTTTATAATTTTTCCCTCCTTACCCCGCATTTCTTAGTGAGTCATCTATCTGCTCATCGGTCTTATGTGCGAGTTTAGTCTGTCACGGGGGTTGATTTTTTGGTATGCACACATACCCTCTCTTCTGTTTGATATTTCGGTGACTTAGGAGGTCATCGGGGCTGTGTTCTGATTCAGCATCGTAGACAGTTTATGCAGACAGCTTAGAAGACAGCACCAAGCTCATGGCGTTCAAGAATAGAATACGTCTGAACCAGTTCTACATGACGAGGCGCCACCTCGCGCTGAGAAGGGGTAGCAAAAATAAACAAACGTAACTGTTGTGCTTTCCGACTTATTTCGTGTTAAAAAAACAACTAAAGGTTACTCACATTGAGCATCTGGAGAAGCGTCTGCTTGTGTGCAGGCGACCGTTCCAGCGAGATCTGATTGATCTGAGCAATTCGCTGAGCCGCCATCTTGTTTGGACAGCAAAGTAGCCTGCATCGTATTTGTGTATGTTGCCGTCTTCTCGGAGCTATCTATTTTTCCAGTTACGTGAGAATTGGAATAGAACTTGAGATGACAGCCGTTTATTTAGCAGTCTGTTTAGCCGTCTACAGTGAGTATTGGAACACACCCCGGGTCCTATCCGTAAGTGAGACCTCGGGCAAACAAATAAACCTCCTCGTTCCCCATAAGTCCCTGGTGAACTAGTGCTACTACCCTTCCGGGTTTGTTATTTACGGAAGACCCCTTCTTAACTAGGCACAGGTCACCCATATATTTCCATACAATTATTAGCAATTATGTCAAAATTAATTGCGTCTGTATTTAAAGTATTGGAAACCTAAAAAGTTATTTTACCGGTCCACTTTCGGCGCTCAAAGTGCGGTTTCTTTAAACTTAAAAGTTCAGCCACTCAATGTCATAGCCATGACGCTATATGTCCACAGTAAGTCATTGTTACAGAAATTACATTTCATGATGCCACCTAGCAAAATAATCGCTTTGCCAGTTCAAAGTGAACGTGCGAACGGTCACGCCAGTTGGCATGGAAGAAGAAATAAACAGTGCGAGAGGAAACTTTAGAAATTCAAATGAAGTTTTGAGGCAGCGCCTTAACTAGGCACTGAAAACAGTCAATGGTAAGTGAAAAAAAAAGAAATGAATTCTTGCACAAAGCGTGATCCAACCCAAGTGACGGCTCTACAAACTGCGAGGCAATAATTCACCCATGTTTCGTTAATCTTCATTCTATGTTTATCCGTACTTTGCAGGCGGCTGAAAATGTTGTCTTGAGGCCACTGGGAAGCATCGTATTCGATCAAACACCACTGGTTTAGGGCGAACTCCTTATTCTGAGATTTTCGGGACAGCGTCCATTCTTTTTGCAGATCGCGTGCTCGGCCTCCAAAAGCTCGAACTTACGGAAGTTAAGAAAAGTGCCAGAAAACAAAAAAGTCTAGAAGCATCGGATGAACAGAAACTTTGACAAAAGGTACAACAGCCAGATGACACACGCGAAGCCTGGTGATTACGTCCTTGGGCGAAAAGGAGATATACCGTCCAGTAATAAATATTACGGACCATTCCAAGTTGCTAAGACAGCATCTCAGCACAGAATATTGAAAATTTTGTGGTACACTGGAGCCTCAGGTAAAAGAGAGTGTGCCATCATTGGGAATGTATTCAAGTATTACACCAGAAGGAGTAATCAAAGAAGTCAGGGGGAGTGAAGTGGTCTGAGCTCATTGCAGGAATGAAGACGAAGAGTTGGAATCAATGGGAGAAGAGGAGAAGAAGCGAGAATAAAATGGCGGATGATACCCGTCTATTAGAGTTTGTCATTTTAATGCGTTAGTTCTCAGGAGGAACATTGCACCTTTTATTTTCGAGTGGTTGTCTAGTATTTTTGCGACTGCCTGCATCATTTTGCAATTATCTACCTTATGTTCTAGGGTCTTCCTTACGTTCTTTCTACGACTTGCTGATCCAAGAGCGACGTGTCCAAGTATTGACGCGGGCGTTTCGCCTCCGCTTTTTAAAGCTTTATGCACCACCCGGAGCTGGCAGTGATGAAAAACTATTAGAGAAAACAGAGCGTATGAACCCCCGAAGGGGCCCTGCAGAATAGGTGGCATTCTCATTTCGGGTCGGCATAGGACTGTACCACTGCTCTTGCGCACGCAATATTGCCGCGACAGGTTGGCCACGTTCATGTAGCCGCCGCAATCATCATGGCAAGAGCACCAGCAAGACCCGGCTGGCACGCGTCACGCGTTCGTGCGCTCCAACAACGAGAAAGAGGAAGTTAGTTGACTCTGTGCCTCTCGGCTACTTGGACTCGACGACCATAGTCATTAGACTTGTGGGCACAAGTTCGCCCTAATAAAGTTGCTTGTTTTTTTGGCCTGTCTGCCTCAGCATCGCTACATTTCTGGTGGAGTTGCTGGGTTATGAATCGAAGCCCCGCGAGCTCAAGACAGCGTAGCCCCGACGACCAGCGTATCAACCCCGTGGAAGTGACTCCTGTACACCAGAGGGCAAGTCGCCGTCTTCGAGGTGACTCACCTGAGTTCGGTCCTCTTCACTTCACACCAAGGGGAATTCAAACTATGGATGCCACCACTATGACCACCCAGGTAACACCGGCACAAGTGTTCATAAGCCAACCGCACCAGCCGCCAGTATTCCACGGCGACTCGTACGAGGATGTTGAAGATTGGCTGGACCTGTTTGAGAGAGTGGCGCGCTTGAATGGCTGGGACGAAAGAGAGAAGCTCCGTCGCGTATACTTCGCCCTGGACGACTTCGCAAAGACATGGTTTGAGAACCATGAAACCTCGTTGTCTACCTGGGAGGTATTTCGACGACAAGCGGTAGCTACGTTCGCGAACGTAGACCGAAAGGAAAAAGCGGAAGCTGCTCTTCAATCCAGGAACCAGCTCACAAACGAGAGTGCTGCCATGTACATCGAGGACATGGTCCGTCTGTTCAAGCGTGCGGGTCACAACATGGCTGAAGATAAGAAGGTGCGCCATCTAATGCGCGGAGTGAAGCAAGAGCTGTTCGCCGTTCTCGTCCGCAACCCTCCAAGCACTGTTGCTGAGTTTTATTCGGAAGCGACGGCCATCGAAAAAACACTAGCACAGCGCGCTCGGCAGTACAGCCGGAATGTTAACTGCGCATCCGCACAGCTATTCTCTGGAGGCGTGCGAAACGACGTTGAAGCCCTGCAAGAGCTTATTAGATCAGTTATTCGGGAAGAACTGAGCAGACTGCAAATGCCCCAGACTTCAACTGCACTATCTGTTACAGACGTTGTTCGTGACGAACTGAGGCAGGTCATACGAGAACCAGAGCGTGAGCTGCAGCCAGTTCGACCTATCCGAACGCACTCTGAAGTTCTCCGACGACCAACGGTACACAGCAATGCAGCAGTTGCGATGGCGACGACTCCTCTCCCATCTACAGCACGCAGCGTACCTCGTCCACGGGAACCAACGGCTACCTATCTGCCCCCAGGAGCACGTAGCACGCATCGCTATGCGGAGCCTAGGCCCAGGAAAAGTGACGTCTGGCGTGATCACGAGCGCCGGCCTCTTTGTTTCCATTGTGGCGAAGCGGGTCATTTGTACAGATTCTGCCCTTACCGACAGGCTGGATTAAGAGGCTTCCCGTCGTATGCACCGTGCCCCTGAAACGGCGAACGACCAGCGGAAATTGAGGAGTACTTGTCTACGCGCCAGAACTCGCCACCTCTACGCCAACGTCGGTCACGGTCACCATCGCCTATGCGCTACCGGTCATCCAGCCCACGTGGACCTTCAAGGCAGCCTGGTCATCGCTCTCCAAGTCCACTCCCGGAAAACTGAAGCAAGCGACCTGTGGAGGTGAGGCCGCTGATAACATCAATTACGAAGATCCTCCAATATGGCTTGAGGGCGACGACGGTGTATTTCCGGTAAATAGGTGCAACCAAGAAAGCGTTACTTCAGATTTGCGGTTGAGAATAGAAGGATGGGAGCTGAATGCCTTAGTCGACACCGGTGCTGATTATTCAGTGATAAGTCACAAGATGGTGAAGAAGCTAAACAAAGTTGTGACACAGTGGAGTGGATCGCAGATACGCACGGCAGGTGGTCACATTATTACGCCCCTTGGCAGATGCACCGCAAGACTTGAAATACGGGGCTTTATTTACGTTGCCGATTTCATTGTGCTACCAGAATGTTCAAGAGACCTCATTATAGGAATGGATTTTTTGCGAGCTAATGGCGCCGTAATTAACCTGCGTAGGTCCAGCGTGTCGTTTTCGACTGAACGAGCTATACCTGTAGAGGAATCTGAGGGACGCCTAACTGCTCTACGCGTTGTTCATGATGACGTAACTGTGCCACCACGCTGCAGTATAATGGTGCTCGTAGATAATGACGCATCTTACAACCGCGAAGGCATAGCGGATACAAATGTAGGGCTGTTTTTGAAAAAAGGTGTCTGCGTAGCTCGGGGTCTTGTTCACTTGACGAATGGCCGTGCAGATGTCCTACTTACGAATTTCTCCAATGAACTTCAACACATCGCTCAAGGCACGGCTATTGCCTATTTACACGACTTCTGTATGGCGACAGAACTATGCAGCTTAACCACGTCAACCACTCGACCAGTGGCCTGCAACATCGACACATCCGTGACCGTCAACCAGAGCCTTCCGGACAGTCAAAAGAAACAGATTTACGCCTTAGTAAAAGAATTCTCTGATTGCTTTTCAATTGCCTCGAAGGTCCAGCGCACGTCAATTACGAAACACAGAATTATAACGCAAGACGACACGAGGCCTATATGCCAGCATCCATATCGAGTGTCACAGAAAGAACGGGAAATCATTAAGAAGCAAGTGGAGGAAATGCTTTCGGATGATGTCATCCAGCCTTCAAAAAGTCCATGGGCGTCCCCCGTAGTGCTCGTTAAGAAGAAAGACAACACGCTTAGATTCTGTGTCGACTACCGAAAACTCAACAGTGTAACTAAACGAGATGTCTACCCCTTGCCACGTATTGACGATACACTAGATCGGCTGCGATCCGCAAAGTTTTTCTCCTCCTTGGATCTGAAAAGCGGATATTGGCAAATAGAGGTAGACGAGCGGGACCCGCGAAAAAACGGCATTCGTAACACCAGATGGCCTCTACGAATTCAAAGCGCTTCCATTCGGCCTCTGTTCCGCGCCAGCGACGTTCCAGCGAATGATGGACACTGTCCTCGCGGGATTGAAATGGCAGTCATGCCTGGTGTATTTGGATGAAGTGGTGGTATTCTCTGCAACGTTCGACAAACATCTAGAGCGACTGCGCACTGTGTTACAAGCCATCCGGTCAGCAAAGTTGACAATCAAACCCGAAAAATGCCACTTCTGCTTCGAAGAGCTGAGATTCCTTGGACATGTCATTAGTTCTGACGGTGTTCGTCCAGATCCAGAAAAGACAGCCGCTGTTCAGAGTTTCCCTACACCCAAATACAAAAAGTCAGTGCGCCGATTTTTGGGTTTATGCGCCTACTATAGGCGATTTGTGGAAAACTTTTCAACGATTGCGGAACCTCTTACAAAACTAACGAAAGACGACGTGCCCTTCACATGGAAAAATGAACAACAGAAAGCTTTTGATGAATTGAGAAAACGGCTACAGAGTTCACCAATACTTGCCCATTTTGATGAGACAGCCGACACTGAAGTCCACACCGATGCCAGCAATGTCGGCCTCGGCGCCATCCTGGTCCAGTGGCAAAATGGTCAAGAGAAAGTGTTAGCCTATGCCAGCCGCAAACTCTCAAAAGCTGAGGCAAACTACTCTGCTACTGAAAAAGAGTGCCTCGCAGTCATCTGGGCAATAAATAAGTTTCGACCCTACCTTTATGGTAGACCGTTCAGAGCTGTCAGTGACCACCATGCTCTATGCTGGCTAGCAAATCTCAAGGATCTGTCAGGTCGACTAGCCAGATGGAGCCTTAGGCTGCAGGAGTATGACATTACGGTCGTATACAAATCTGGAAGGAAACACAGTGATGCCGACTGCTTGTCACGCTCTCCCGTCGATCCAAGTGTACCTGAAGAGGAAGACTTCCCGTTTCTAGGCGTTGTCGACGCATCCGAAATCGCTCAACAACAACGAGTTGACCCGGATTTGCTGGCGCTTATACAACATCTGCAGGGTCTCGACGTTCAAGTACCTCGCATATTCTCCAGAGGGCTCTCCACGTTCTGCCTTCGAGGAAGTGTCCTTTACAGGAGGAACTTTGAACCTAATGGTGAAACGTTTTTACTAGTCGTGTCCACAGCCATGCGACAGGAAATTCTGCATGCATGCCACGATGAGCCAACGTCCGGCCACATGGGTGTGAGCCGAACATTCGCCAGGATTCACCTGAAATACTATTGGCCTAAGTTGCTCGCATCAGTGCAGCGCTACGTGAAAACGTGTCGTCAATGTCAACGGCGCAAAACTCCAGCCGTAAAACCAGCCGGCCTTCTCCATCCAATAGACCCTCCGGATGCCCCATTCCAACAAGTCGGCATGGACTTCCTAGGACCTTTCCCGACATCATGTGCAGGCAAGAAATGGATTGTCGTAGCTACAGACTATCTGACCCGTTATGCTGAGACTGACTCTCTGTACAGTGCGACAGCTGCCGAAGTCGCCAAGTTCTTTGTGAACAACATAGTGCTCAGCCATGGTGCGCCCATCGTCGTTATTACAGATCGCGGCACAGCTTTTACTGCAGACCTTATGCAATGTCTGATGCGCATGACAAATACCGATCACAGAAGAACAACGGCGTATCACCCTCAGTCAAATGGCTTAACCGAACGCCTCAACAGAACTCTGACCGACATGCTATCAATGTATGTCGATGTTGAACATAAACAGTGGGATGAAATATTACCCTACGTAACATTCGCATATAATACAGCCGTTCAAGAAACAACCCACGTTGCCCCTTTCGAACTAGTATTCGGCCGAAGAGTGACCACCCCACTGGATGCCATGTTACCACTACAGGACGAAAACAGCTATCCACCTGACTTAGATGACTTCTTGCAACGAGCCGAAGAAGCACGACAAATGGCAAGATACCGAATACGCCGTCAACAGCGCGTCGACTCTAGTCGGTACAACAAGCGACGCAGTGACGCACTTTATCATCCCGGTGACAAAGTGTGGATATGGATCCCAGTGCGGCGCCGCGGACTCTCTGAAAAGATTCTTTGTCGATACTTCGGCCCTTATGAAGTACTCAACCGTATCAGCGACGTCACTTATGAAGTCAGATCCGCGGGACACGTGAGCTCAAGACGCCGCAATACCACGGAAGTGGTACACGTAGTCCGCATGAAGCCCTATCATGACAGATCGTCGGAAAACGAGTGAGAGGGCGCATGTATCATTTTACTCTCTCAAGCATCGGGACGATGCGTCTGAGAGGGGGGATAATGCCGCGACAGGTTGGCCACGTTCAAGTAGCCGCCGCAATCATCATGGCAAGAGCACCAGCAAGACCCGGCTGGCATGCGTCACGCGTTCGTGCGCTCCAACAACGAGAAAGAGGAAGTTTGTTGACTCTGTGCCTCTCGGCTACTTGGACTCGACGACCATAGTCATTAGACTTGTGGGCACAAGTTCGCCCTAATAAAGTTGCTTGTTTTTTTGGCCTGTCTGCCTCAGCATCGCTACAATATGTTGAAACCTGAGGTCTAGCGCTTACGCTTCTCTGGCCTTTCGGCGACACCGAAGTTCACGGTGAAGCGTGCGTTGGCGTTACAAATGTGCAGCCTACGAAGCTTAAGTGTGTCAAATGCGTGACCTGCACGGGGTCAACGCGATCAAGACATGAGATTGTGTTGAAATAGGACGACCCCTGCTCCGCAGTTATTAACTGTGAGCTAGCACTTTTAAAGATGATAGTCTTTCTTTTGGATCTTCGACGCTAAAATTTTGGCCTGCCTGCCTGCCTGCCTGCCTGCCTGCCTGCCTGCCTGCCTGCCTGTCTGCCTGCCTGCCTGCCTGCCTGCCTGCCTGTCTGTCTGTCTGTCTGTCTGTCTGTCTGTCTGTCTGTCTGTCTGTCTGTCTGTCTGTCTGTCTGTCTGTCTGTCCACTCTTAACGGCAGCGGGTACTTGAAACGGCCGACCCCATCCGTAGCGCCCACCAATGTTGCTCAAGATTCAGCGCTCATGCTTGTGCAATTGTCAATTAAAAATCAAATATTGGGCATGTCTCGGACACCATCACAACACGTATATAATCTGCATGTGCATCTTTAACTAGAAAATGCATACCTAAGTAGTTTTAAGAACCGTAGCATTTATCACGCTGCGCTGACCATGTAATGCTTGCACGGAAAGGCAAGTGTTTCCAACGTTTTGCTAAGACGAGACGGTGGTGGCACCTACCCGTCGCCTTGCGTTCTAGACCTTATCACCTCGGAGACGGGCACGCACACCCGTCTCAGAGGCACGTGCTTTTCACACACACGCACAAAAAAAAAGAACTGGCAGATGGCGCTCATGTTTCACGTGTGACGTGACTTGATGCGCGCGTACGCCTCCGCTGCACGCTCGAGGCACTATAAAGCAGCACCTCCACAATACCAATGACCAATTTTTTTTGCACAGAACATCAAATGAATGTTTTGTTCACTCTTTCCACACGCAAGACTATCGTCTTTCGACGACATTTGCAGATTAACATGCAGATACGGGGCCAGTTTTTTAAATTGTTCCACTCCGCTTTATTGTTCTAGGATATCATTCGAAAAGAAGTTTACTGCAAGTGCTTGGGGTACCAATAGCTCGCACATCAATTATTACACTGCACCTGGCCCAGGTACGTGTTATATCAGTACTTTTACAATATTATCTATCTATCTATCTATCTATCTATCTATCTATCTATCTATCTATCTATCTATCTATCTATCTATCTATCTATCTATCTATCTATCTATCTATCTATCTATCTATCTATCTATCTATCTATCTATCTATCTATCTATCTATCTATCTATCTATCTATCTATCTATCTATCTATCTATCTATCTATCTATCTATCTATCTATCTATCTATCTATCTATCTATCTATCTATCTATCTATCTATCTATCTATCTACTATCTATCTATCTATCTATCTATCTATCTATCTATCTATCTATCTATCTATCTATCTATCTATCTATCTATCTATCTATCTATCT
The DNA here is from genome assembly GCA_013436015.1 of Rhipicephalus annulatus. Lineage (NCBI taxonomy): Eukaryota > Metazoa > Arthropoda > Arachnida > Ixodida > Ixodidae > Rhipicephalus > Rhipicephalus annulatus. The sequence goes on along the minus strand of WOVY01002317.1, from coordinate 13,482 downwards.
ATCTATCTATCTATCTATCTATCTATCTATCTATCTATCTATCTATCTATCTATCTATCTATCTATCTAAACTAAGGAATTTCCCGCATTCATGTGTGGCAAATACCCGTGTACAGTGGTCAGTCTTAAACGAGGATACAGGTGAAAAGTGGTTTTTATCAACCAGGCTTTGGAAACGTTATTCCAAAGGTGTGAAGGATCCCGCGTCACAGAAAGGGTTGTCGATGGGTGATGTATTACGATGAGAACAAAGAATAAAAAATCATTGCTCGATCCGAAATTGACTCAAAGTATTCTGCTTGGCAGTTATCTACTTTATAATATATAGCCCCGCTTGTGCTTCAAACTGCTTCGGAAAGGAAGACTCTATCAAAGCTTCATGCCAGGACAACGCCACTTGTGTTTACAGCGTTGGTTATCCGCTTTTACATCGACATAATAAACATTACGCTTGTGGTCCAATGACTTCCGAAGTTTTAGTCGAATGCTGTAAAAATCAGCCTATGACCTCTACGTTTTATATGCACGTCATCGAGCTGTAATATGCGCTTCGTGGCAATGAAACTCGGCTCTGAAAGAAGTGGCGACATTTCGCCCGACAATGAGCCAGTGTACTCAGCGGGCAGGGTAAATTTACGATGCGCGCGCATTTACTCGATTCAGACAAAGACGTCGATCCCTTTTGCAACGCTTGGCTTAACAAAAGAGATTTCGCGTGGGCTAGTATTCACTGACTGCTTCACATAAAAACAATTGAAACAATGCGTGTGGTTTCCCGGATCTTCTCATTATTCGTAATAGTGCCGTGGCCACAGTTTTGCGCACATGCAGTGTGTTCCAGCTTTCTCCAGACCACGGAAGACTTGCTCCCGCAAGTTGCTGGAAAGTTCCCTTGTGACAGCAACAATATGAACTACTGTAAGGTGGGGCCCCGCCGCGGTGGTCTAGTGGCTAAGGTACTCGGCTGCTGACCCGCATGGCGCGGGTTCGAATCCCGGCTGCGGCGGCTGCATTTCCGATGGAGGCGGAAATGTTGTAGGCCCGTGTGCTCAGATTTGGATGCACGTTAAAGAACCCCAGGTGGTCGAAATTTCCGGAGCCCTCCACTACGGCGTCTCTCATAATCTTGAAGTGGTTTTGGGACGTTAAACCCCACATATCAATCAATACTGTAAGGTAGGGGTGCGCGAATATGTAAACATTTCGAATAGCGAATCTGTCAGCCTCGGTGGATCAGTGGCTATAGGATGCTCGGCTACTGACTCGATGGCCATGGGTTCAACCCTGGTGGTGGCGGTCGCATTCTGATGGAGGCGACATGGTGAAGGCCCGTGTAATGTGTGATGTCAGTGCATGGTAAAGAACACCAGATGGTGGAAATTCCCGGAGCCCTCCACTACGGCGCCTCTCATAATCATATCAAGCTATTTGTATGCAAAACCTGAGATATCATTATTAATATTATTATCAAACAAAGATTCTAATGGCGTCCTATTCGAATCGGTACTATAATCGAATATAATAGAAATGATGAATATTTTTTTGAATTTATAATCATTCGATGAACAAACCTCTATAGAACAAAACGTTGAAACAAAGTGTTTTAACGTCAAATCACCTAGATGCACGCAGCTTAAAGTTGTTCAAGACTCTCGGCGAGACATTGTAACAGTATTGATAACTGGGCGCTTTGGTGACGATTCATATTCTATATTTATTACAAAATGAATGCGTACGTTTTCGCTAAGACTGCAGTGTTGCCAAAGAGGCAGAGTCGTCCGTCTACCATCTTCATTATGACATTCATGATGTTCACTCAATAATTATATTTGTTATGTACATGTCAGATTTTTTTTCAAACTGTTGACATATGATACCTTGAATACTGCAGTAACTCATGTATCGCAATATTTTGCAGTGACAAGATATTTATAAGGCTCCAGTTGTTACTGACTGCGAGCTTGCCGCAGTTTGTAAAATTGGGGCTTTTTTTTGTCGGTTAAATGTAATAGCGATGTTCCTTTGTTAAAGCTAGTGAGTATTTGTTTCATATGAAATACGGCACTCTCGTACTGCTTTAAGGAGATTGACATGACCAATCTAAGACTATTTGGAGATGTTTTTTTTACATTTAGAAATATTCCAATACTGATGGATTCGTATTTGTATTTGATTCACCATGATCGCCATTTCATTCATATTAAATTTGGCTCTAAAATCGCTATTCACACACCTCTATTGTAAGGACACTGAACCTTCGCTAGTAACAAGTATTCGGAGTAACTTCGTATATCTTTAAACGTTTTGACCCAGGTTGTCACTCGTCTAGTGAACCTGCACCTTGTCTGGAGGCAGCTGCCCTACTTTTAGATTGACAAGGAATGGCTTACTGTTGCATAAGCCTTTTCGATTGAGATGAATTGACCTTTAACCTCTCATATGAAGCTTTGATGACACTAGATGTTGTCGTCTTAGGGTTGACACTTAACAGGGTTGATGGTACGGGCTAGAAAGTGTGTTTAGAAGCTACCAATGTGAGACTTTCTAGAAGCAGTTCGAAAATATAATACCTTCTCAGATGGCTACAAAATATTTCAAAACCCTTCTAATAGCCACTCTGAAACATCTTAAGATCCACTAAGGGATATTTAAATAGACGGCAGGCACCTTTCACTAATATCGCACTTCAGTGGATAGGCTTAGAGCCCACTGCATAATCTCGTAGGTCGTGTCTAACTAAGTTTCTACGAGGCGTTGAGAAATGCATATTCGAAATGTTCTGAATAAGGTTGAAATATGTGTTCATCACAAAAAATCCTTACTAATATTTTGAAGGCATTGCATGAATTATTTGTATTAAATAGGTCGTGTCTCATATTCTACAGGTAACAGCACCCTGACGTACCTAATGCTGCACGCTGATACAGACTGCATGGTCGCAAAGATGCTGTACCGGAGTGGTGGTAAGCATACTTTTTGCTCTTCACTGTTGTGGTAAAGGCATCATTAAATTTGTTTTGAAGGCTGATGCAGCTATTATGTATTGCGAAAGTCAACGAAAAACGAAGGCACGCTTGATTTCACGTTGCCTAAGAGCACTGACAACTCACGAGCGTTAAGTAAACGACAAGAAACTGCAGTGAATTCGGTGCGGGAGAAGAAGCGCCCCACAGATATCAGACTTATGAACTCCTGTGTAAACTTCGCCGAGCTGAAAGTCCTTCTAAGGTCGACGTAAGAACAGAAGTCAAACATTAACTTCAGTGGCACCTCGACTTAAGTTCGATTAGAACTGGCTGTTATTGGGAAACAGGGAGCGCTTATGGGATGATGGTTCTGAACATTACCAAAAAAAGTCTGGTGAAGCCACCTACACTGGTCTTACGCAAGGGGGTCTGCGCGAGCAGGCCTTTGGTGTGTGGTTACACCACAAATACGAGCTAACAGGGGGATTTGGTTCCCTTTCATGACTAGCCATCCGGTGTTTACACCTGGGTATTTGGACATTTAAGCCTCCCCGCCAGAGGAGGCACACTTCTTTGGCACTGACGTCACATAGATGGCACCCCTGGGCAGACCCACCCAGGAAAAATTGACACTTTTTCCTGTCTCGTTCTCTTTATACATCTTCGTCCTTTTCTATTACTTCTCAACTTTCCTCTCTTCTTGTCACTTGCCCCGCCGTGGTGGTGGTCTAGTGGCTAAGGTACTCGGCCGCTGACCCGCAGGTCGCGGGATTGAATCCCAGCTGTGGTGGCTGCATTTTCGATGAATGCAACAATGTTGAGGCCCGTGTGCTCAGATTCGGGTGCACGTTAAAGAACCCCAGGTGGACGAAATTTCCGGAGCCCTCCACAACGGCGTCTCTCATAATCATATGGGGGTTCTGGGGCGTTGAACCCTACATATCAGTCAATCTTCTTCTCACTTCTTTTTATTTACTCGTTTCTCGGCGGAAGGGTTGACCTGGCGTAAGTATCTGACCCCGGGAATATATATTATGTTATTTGCTGCCATGTACGGCTGGCGCTTGCGTTTCCCTCGCGTCTAGCAGTGTCACCTTATAAGGCTTGGAGGTGGGCGACTGGCATGGTTACCGAATAAGTTGAATATTCATGATAACTTATAGCCCCTTCGAAACCAATCGCCCTTCATGAGGTAACACACCGATGGAATATTTGAATTTCTTCTCACTAAAAAAGACAACTTCATTAAATACTACATCATTCACTTTGAATGCACAGAAAAGAAGGCCTGGAGCATTTCACCATTCGTTGTATCCAAACGCCTTATATAAACATTAGGCGCAGTCTACAAAGCTACCAAGACCACTTGTGGGGACCTCCTACTCGAACTGAAAAACTATGCACAGTACCACAGACCACATTACCTAACATCTTTGGTAATCCGCCCATCACCGTCGCACCTCACCTAACACTGCGAAAAGCATCATATTGGGATTTCGGCGTCATAGAACTCTACGATGAGGAACTTATCAAAGGTTGGAAAGATGAGAATGTCATGCAGGTGGAAGTTTTAAAAATAAATAAAAAACAATGAAATTTTAACCAAGCACATCATACTGATTTTCGCATCTAGAATTCTCCCTACTGCAGTAACAACAGGCTATCTCAACTTGCAAGTCAGACTTTACGTTCCCAACCCATTGCGCTGCTTTGTGTCAGTGGTTTGGACATGGACCCCAGAGCTGCCGAGGCCAGCTTGCCTGCCCATTATGCGGCAGCAGAGGCCATTCCACTGAGGATGACAGTAATTCTCAAGTACGCTGCACCAACTGTGATGGTGACCATCCGGCATAATCTAGGTCCTGGGCGGCCTGGAAAATGTAAGAAGAAATATACACCACGAAGTTAAAACTGAACATAAGCTTTTGTAAAGTGTGGTAGCGTGTTTCCCCGTATTCAGCAAGGAACACATCTCACGCCGAACTGGTGCGATGGCCGAAATGGTGCAGCACCACTTCGGCTATCGGTGATGCCCCGGACCCCGCAGGGTGTGCCGAGACAAATGCGAGCAGCCCCCACGGGAGAGCAGCACCGACGTCCCCGCCCTTCCTGAACATTACCCCACCGAATGCCCCTGCGAACCCTGGCAGCAGTCAGGGCAGCACACAAACTAAAGAGGCCCCATCGGCCTCTGGCCTGCTGTAACGAAGCCTATTCTACGTGCACGACCATCTGTGGTCTCTCCAAATGTGATAGACTTCACTGGTCGACCGGCATAGACTGCGCCGAAGGAGCGACGGGAGCCTCTCGACCGCTTCAAAAGAGACAAAACGCTAATCACATGGCTTTACAAGAGCTCTGTAAAATAAGCCACTTTTCTCTCTTCAGAGAGCAGTTACTCCCGCTTCGTACACACAGTACGTTTTTACTGTCCCTATTAGCCCCGAGAATGAACACTGGTGTCGCTGCAATCACGGCGATGTGACGTCATGGCAAGAACTCGCCTGCTTCGCCGGCTTTTGTTGCCTTTTTCAGCGCCCGCCATGTACACGCTCTTTAGCGATACGTTGTGATTACTCCTCAATTTCGTGACGCAAATTTCTCAAGATACAAAATGCAAGGTTTCACAACTAGTGGAAGCTTTTCAAGCTGTAGGAAGCTTCCATAATTGAGCTTAGGATAGACAGACTACCATTCGAACGGAAGATTTACTGTGGAAATGGGGATACAGAAGAAGACATTCGTTAGTTTTGTCGCGAACACCACGGGATGGGTGCAAAGAATTTATACTAAGTAGTACTAACGTGACTACAACTAGGCATAGACTCCGGCATTAGAACATATCTGTGCCGAAGTATCAGAATTAAAATTCGTACGTGTTCGATTCACTAAATACATTGCGCCTTACCATGCAAGTTACATCTGCATCTGGGAATATTCTACATAATTTGACAGAACTGTACTTGCTCCAGCAGGAGATATTACTTGAATATGACTGTCATAAGCCTTCACCTAAGGTATTCGTCAAATAAACAAAACCATACTGCCGCACACACAATGATTTCGGAAGTAACTAGATATTTTCTGTTTGCTAGGATCATGTGTACAGGTTTCTTCTAAACAGTCGCCAGAGATTATGTAGACGTATACCTTGATAAGGCGGCGATAGCGTAGTGGTTAGAACATCACCCTTGCATGAAAGAGGTCCGTGGTTAGAATCCCGGTGCCGCGCAGTTCCCAACAAGATTTAAAAAAAGTCCGCATGGTGATGGAACTTCATTAAGAGGCTTGAGGTACGGCCTCACCGGCGCCCACCGCTGGTAACGCACTCCCTCACCAGAGAAGGATTGGCCACCCTGGTGCAGTATCTGGCCACAATCCCTCACATGCATACAATTAACTCATGGCCCCCAGACCCCAGCGGCAGCGAAGAAACTGACCACGGCGGTGGTCAGATCTGCAAAGCAGCAGAGGGTGATAAGGATCTCTTGATCCATACAGGCCACCATTGGAACTTGAACTTGGCAACGTTTAACGCTCGAGCCTTATCTAGTGAGGAAAGTCTAGCTGTACTATTCGAGGAGCTAGAGGGCATTAAATGGGATGTAAAAGAGCTCACTGAGGTTAGGAGGACAGATGAGGCCTATACAGTGCTACAGAATGGGCACGTTCTTTGTTATCGGGGCTTGCTGACCGAAGAGAACTGGGAGTGGGGTTCCTTATCCACAAAAGCATAGCTAGCAACATAGATGAATACTATAGCCCTAATGAAAAGGTGTTAGGTATCGTAATTGAACTCAATAAGAGATACAAGATGAAGGTGGTACAGGCTTGCACACCTACATCCAGCCATGATGACGCCTCAGTTGAAAGTTTCTGTGAAGACGTGGAATCGGCAATGAGTAAGGTAGAAACACAGTATACTATACTGATGGGCAAATTCAATGCCAAGGTAGGGAAGAAGCAGGCTGTACAAGAGGCAGTAGGAGAATATGCCATAGGTACTAAAAATGCCAGAGGGGAGCTACTAGTAGAATTTGCAGAACGCAATAATTTACGAATTTTGAATACCTTCCACCGATACCGATGGAACCGTAAGTGGACATGGAAGAAGCCCTAATGACGAAAATAAGAACGAAATAGACTTTATACTGAGTGCACACCCAGGCGTCGTGCAGGATGGGGAAGTGCTTGGCAAAGTACGATGCAGTGACCATAGACAGTGGTATGGTCCCGAATCCGGCTAGACATAAAAAAGGAACGACAGAAACTGATACACAAGAAGCCAATCAATGAACTAGCACTAAGAGGGAAAGTACATCAGAACAGGTACTTGGCTCTTATCGAGGAAACCAGCCTTAGCGTCGACGCAATGAATGGTAGTCTGACTACTGTCATTACGGTGTGTACAGTGGAAGTTGGAGGTACAGTACTTAGATAGGATACTGGCAAGCTGTTTCAGGAAACAAAGAATCTCATTAAAAAGCGTAAAAGAATGAAAGCCTCAAGTATAACAGACAAAATAGAGTTGGTAGAGCTTTCGACGTTGAATAATAAGCGTAAAGTATCTCATATAAAAAGGTATAACATGAAGTGAATCGAACACGCTCTGAAGAACAGAGAAGGCATCAAAGCAGTGAAGGGAAAACTTGTGATAGGCAAAACACCAGATGTATGCATGAAGGGACAAGGAAGGCAAAGTAACTACCAGTATAGATAAGATAGTTAAATTAGCGGAGGAGTTTTACAAATGTCTGTACAGTAGCCAGCACAACCATGACCTTACTATAAGAGCTAGCTCTAACCCAGATGACACCCCACCAGTAATGATAGAAGAGATCTGAAAAGCCTTGGAGAGCATGCAAAGAGGCAAAGCTGCTGGTGAGAATCAGGTAACATCAAATCTGCTGAAAAATGGAGGACAGATTGTGTTAGAAAATCTAGCCACCCTGTTTACGAGGTGTCTCGTGACGAGAAGAGTACCAGAATCTTGGAAGAATGCTAACATCATTCTAATACATAAGAAAGAAGTTGACAAGGTTTTGAAAAATTATAGGCCGATCAGCTTGCTCTCTGTAGTATACAAGCTATTTACAAAGGTAATTGCTAACAGAATTAAGACAACATTAGAATTCAATCAACCAAAGAAACAAGCAGGATTTCGAGCAGGCTACTCAACAATCGACCACAGTCATATCTTTATTCAGGTAATAAAAATGCCCAGAATATAGCCAGCCACTATGCATATCCTTCATGAATTACGAGAAGCAATTTGATTCAGTAGAAATATCAGCAGCCATGCAGACACAGCGGAATCAGCGCGTCGACGAAGCATATATAAACATCCTGGAAGAAATCCACAGGGGATCAACTGCTACCGTAGTGCTTCATAAAGAAAGCAACAGAATACGAATCAAGAAGGATGTAAGGCGAGGGGTACAATCTCCCCAATGCTATTTACCGCGTACTTACAGGAGGTTTTCAGAAGCCTAGAAGGGGAACAGTTAGGTATAAAGGTTAATGCAGAGTACCTTAGTAACCTGCGCTTCGCCGATGACATTGCATTGCAGAGTAACTCAGGGGATGAATTGCAACTCATGATTACGGAGTTAGACAGGGAGAGCAGAAAAGCAGATCTTAAAATTAATCTGCAGAAAACGAAAGTAATGTAAAACAACCTCGGAAGAGTGCAGCACTTCGAGATAGGTAATAGTGCACTTGAAGTTGTAAAAGACTATGTCTGCTTAGGACAGGTAGTAACCGGGGAGCCGAACCACGAGATTGAAGTAACTAGAAGAATAATAATTCTGTGGAGCACATTTGGCAAGCAATCTCCAATCATGACAGGTAGATTGCCACTATCCCTCAAGAAGAAGGTATATAACAGCTGCATCTTGCCGGTACTTAGCTACGGAGCAGAAACCTGGAGACTTACAAAGAGGGTTCAGCTTAAATTGAGGACGACACAGCGAGCAATGGAAAGAAAAATGGTAGGTGTAACCTTAAGAGACAAGAAGAGAGCAGAGTGGATTAGGGAACAAACGGGGGTTAAGCATATCATAGCTGAAATCAAGAAGAAGAAATGGACATGGGCCGGGCATGTAGCACGTATACAGAATAACCGCTTGTTATTAAGAATAACTAACTGGATTTCTAGAGAAAGCAAGTGGGTTAGGAGAAAGAAGGTTAGGTGGACAGATGAGATCAAGAAGTTTGTGGGTATAAGTTGGCAGCAGCAAGCACAGGACCGAGATGACTGGTGGAACAAGGGCGAAGCCTTTGTCCTGCAGTGAACGTAGTCACGCTGCTGCTGCTGCTGATGATGATGATACCTTGATTTGTGTGAAATGAGGTAGTCTTTTATCGCCGCGTCACAAATCCTAATGGGAGCTTCACGCGAGAGCACCGTTGATAGCAACGATTTCAACACAAACGTCAGAAAGGCTAAATGAATTTTTTTCTTTTCATAATATAAAAAAACCCAGCGCAAAGGGGACACACTAAAGAAGGAGGATACAGGTTGTCCTGTGTCCTCTTTTGTGGGTCGTCGTTTGCGCTGGGTGTTTTACATCAAGGAGCTTAGCCAAGTCACACAGTTCGGTACGCTGCTGCAGAACTTTTTGTTTTCGATGGCGCACTCACGGACGCGGACCATGGAGAGGCGTAACCAGGGGTACAGTGGCTAGAATACCAGGCGACGGCGCACTTGGCCTGTGCCTTAGCCCCAAAATTTTTCCCTATGCAGAGATAAAAATGATCATTTCAAGGGTCGCCCTTCCCCCGAAAAAAAAATCAGCATGTACTCACGTGTTACTACAAACATCCCTAAAGCCGCTGGCTGTTCGAGCAGTTTTGTTGAATAAAGTTGTCACTATCTGCTCTCTATACGAACCCTGCCTCCACCCCCAACACTTGCATGAAAACATAATTCCAGTCTTTATTAGAAGTAACAGAACCTTATCTGGTCGTTGGGGACCTGAATGTACCTAGCAGTATACGGAGTGATTCTCGCTACGACGCACGAGGTCACCTAATTCAACAGTTAGTCGTTTTCTCCTGGTGCGTGTTAAATAGAAAAGAGCCGACACATTATACCCTCGCCAAAAAACTTATGGATTCATTTGACCTCAGTATCGTATTACCATCCCTTCTACCGATACTCCAATGGAATGTTATCGATAACTCTTTCGGAAGGAACCACTTTCCCGCTGTTTTGAGCCCACCAGTATCAAATGAATGTTTTGTACTGGTTCCTTAATGGCCATAAGATAAAATCCTTTAGAAATAGTTTCATAGTGCTGGTCTTATGGTGGTTTTCGTGGTTTTTGGGCGTTCAATTCTACATATCAATCAATCTGGTCTTAGACGAACTGGCATATTATGTGTAAGCGTAGATGCAGCTGTACAGTAAACCCGTCTTCTAACTAGCGTTGCAACTCAATGCATCCCGCAAGCACTTAGACCAACAAGCAAATGAAGTGTTCCATGGTAAAATAATGAATAGCAAAATGCGTAGAGGACGCAAAATAAAGCATGGAAGTTGCTTCGAGACTCCGCGACAGTGAAGAACATTACAAGTTTGAAAAACATAGCTTCAAGGCAGGAAGACGGACCGACAGACAACAAGGGAAAGTCGGCAAAAGTTTTTAATGGGCATTACTTCCTACACAGAAGAGGACTAAGTCTGGAACAGAGTCAGTAAGGTGACGGGAAGAAAAGCAGATTCACTCCCTCTTGTAAACACGCAAGGAGACACATTGGAAGACCAGGCTAACTTCCTTGGTGCCCAGTTCGAGCAGGGGTCCAGCTCGTCGCGCAGTACTCCAAGGCTTTTAACAGTAGGGAAAACGAGCATACAAAAGCAGAATATTGAACGCAAATGCCCAAAGTATGAGGTCTACAACCAACCGTTTAGCTTCACTGACCTGTAAACATCGCTAAAGAGCTGCATTGATTCCGCACCAGCTTATGATTGTGCGTTGTATGAAATGTTTGAAAAACTTACCTCCCGAAATGCGACAAAGCTTACTCTTCTTTTACAATCACATATGGTTTTCCGGTGAGGTCCTTATTTCTTGGAAACATCCTATTGTCCTTTCAGTGTTAAAATATTACAAGGAGCAGTCTTCTGTAGTGAGCTACATGTGGATCTCATTAACCAATTGCCTGTGTAAGCTTTAGAAGAATGATTAACCACCGACTACTACATTTTCGGGAAAGAAGGAGCACAATCGACCCATATCAGTGTGGATTTTTATTAGGGAAGGAGGAGGAGGAGGTAAGGTTATTTACAGGAAGGCAGAGAGGTCGGCCTGAGCGATAGCTTGCTCTAGCCTGCTACTCTACACTGGGGGAAGGGAAAGGGGAAAAGAAAGATTAATGGATGACGATGGTAAGATAGAGAGGTGAGTATGTAGTGTTCTTTCTAGCTGCGACACATTTATAGCCGCGCACATAGTCCAGTTGTTTCTAAAAAGGTAATAACTGCTCTTGTGACCGCAATTGCACTGTTGGTGTCTGGCCAAGGGCCCACCATGGTCTCATCGGTTAATGACCTACTGCGATATAGTTCAGTAGAAGAAATCAGTGTTTGTCGTTCACGCGCGTATGCTGGGCAGACACAAAATATGTGCTCAAGTGTTTCTGGCACATCACAGTGTTCACAATTAGGACCGGTGTCACTGCGAACGATGAAAGTGCGTAACGTCTGGTGTACGCTACACCAAGACGAATGCGGTTGATCATACTTGTGAGTTGCCGTTTCAATTTAGGAGGCATGCGGAACCTCATTTCCGGGTCCCATTTGTGAAGTCAGTGGTGTCGCCGTTCCGGTTTGGTCCTGTGCTGAAGTGTGTAGCTGCGCATCATGCAGCTAAGCAGGGCGTTCGTGTCAGCTCGTGAAAACGCAATGCGTACTTCAGGGGCACTGCTTAAGGCATTTTTAGCTTCAGCGTCCGCCTCTTCGTTTCCCATCATGCCGCAGTGAGCAGGAATACACCACCAAGCACCCGATGCGCATCAAGGCGAAAATACGCAACAATTTCCTCCATGAACCATTTTTTTCTTTCAGTATTTCTGGATTTGGGTAAGGTGTACGACATGACATAGCGCTTTGGCATACGGCAAGACCACTCACACTTAAGTGTCCGAGGTAATATGCTGACCATATTCGAAAGTTATCTTTCTAACAGCACTTCCGTGTCCGGATGGGGAACGTCATGTCTCGAACTTTTGTACAAAAGGCTGGGTTACCGCAATTTGGAGTCCTGAATTGCACACTACTTATTATAAATTTAATACGTTGCATCCCTATATTCTATGCAATATGTTTTATTGCACATATGTCGATGACGTGCAGATTGGTTTCAAATCTGCAATCTTGCAATGTGTGAGTGGAAGATTGAACTTGCTTTGAATAAGGCCACCAAATGGGCAGATCAGAATTAATTCACCCTTAATCCGCAAAATATACATGTCTTTTATTCTGAAGACAGAGAGGTCTTTATCTCGATCCGGACATTGACCTGCCCGGTCAGCGGCTAACTGTGAAAACTGAATACAAATTCTTAGGCGTAATTTTAGACACGAAGCTAACATTTGTAAATCACATCAAAATCTCAAAAAAAGTGCCTGAAGGCTGTATGTAGCCAAGGTTCTCCCGTTGACATCATGGAGCAGTTAGAGTAAATGCCTGATGGATATTCATTAAGGTTGATACGCAAGTGCCTAGATTATGGGACGATAATCTATCAGAGGGCAGAACAAAGCGTCCTACAAATGTTTAACCCTGTGCACCATTTGGGAATGTAGGATGAGCCGCCGTCCCAATGGCGAAGCCCCTTATGCTCTCTTCCTTATTTGAACACACTGATGTGGCCCTAATAATGAAGTTGTGCTTGTCGTCGTCTACACAATTGTCAACATCCTCCGCGCCCTTGCAGTAGCGCCTGACGATGAACACTCAACACACACTCGGCTTGTAAGTGCACACCAATCGTTCGACAGTATTCTATGAGTTACAAGTCATGACTTGTAGAGCCATTCGTGTCTTCCTCTGCACCTGATTTTTCCATCGATGCTTATGAAACTTGTTCCACGCTCGTGGCGGCCCCGCCGCGGTGGTCTAGTGGCTATGGCTGCTGACCCGCAGGGCGCGGGTTCGAATCCCGGCTGTGGCGGCTGCATTTCCGATGGAGGCGGAAATGTTGTAGGCCCGTGTGCTCAGATTTGGGTGCACGTTAAAGAACCCCCAGGTGGTCTAAATTTCGGAGCCCTCCACTACGGCGTCTCTCATAATCATATTAGTGGTTTTGGGACGTTAAACCCCACATATCAATCAATCAATCAATCCTCGCTCGTGGCTTTGAACGCGTCACCGTAGGTGAACTTGCGCTTTCAATGATAGGTTTTGGCATGAAGATTCATTTTGTCGACTCATTCGGGAAGTTTGGTGTAACTACTTTTTAGAAATGTTCTTGATTGCTTTGTCTTGGCTGCCTTCGCCTTGGAAGCATCA
>WOVY01002316.1:0-59488 GCA_013436015.1 Rhipicephalus annulatus | reverse complement strand
TCAATTACTTTGACAATATGGTCGTATACTTAGAGACATATAATGATCATATACGACACTTTGAGGCGCTACTGAAAGCTCTCAAAACCGAGAACGTAAAACTCAAGCGAAAAAAGTGCTAGTTTGCACGCTGCAGCATTGAATACCTGGGCCACAGAATTTCACAAGGAACCGTGACACCTAAGCAAAGTAATGTGGCTGCCATACTCAAATTTCCGACACCAAAACGGGAAAAAGTTCTCCAGCGTTTTCTGGACACTGTAAACACCTACCGTCAGCACATCCCCCACTTCAGCGATATCGCTCTTCCACTCACAAAACTACTCCACAAAGGCAGCAAGTGGGTGAGGGAGTGTCAGTCAGCACCATCTATAAGTCAAGCGGTGGGTGGAGACACTCTTTTTTATGCGCATATGCGGCGTCACGTAGCACGTGAACCTATTACGAGGGGGCAGCTAACCAATAGTCCCTCGTATACAACCAAAGACACCAAGCTTGCCAATACGAGACCCTCGTTATTGAAAAAGGGAAAGAAGTGTATACCTAAGGGGCATTTTTTGTGTTCTGACACAATAATAATGAGATCTAACATACAGTATTGTCAAGGAAAGTATAGTGGAAGTTACTGGAACAAATGCAATGCCTATAGGGAGGAAAATGTGTGCGAAAAAATAATCAGACGTGATAAGGAATCGAACGTACGAACGCTCTAAGCACTGAGTTATCGCAGCGGCCTTCCCTCCATTCACTTTTCAGGGTTTATATTTGAATTTGAAAGTAGGAGTGCCAGTCAGCGCCATCCATAAGCCAAGCGGCGAGTGTCGAACACCCTTTTTATGCGCATGTGTGGCGTCACGTAGCACGTAAACATTTTACAAGCGGGAAGGTAACCAATAGTTCCTCGTATACAACCTAATGACACCAAGTTTGCCGATGCGAGACCATCGGTAATGAATAAGGGAAAGAAGTGTATACCTAAGGGCTCTCTTTTCTGTGTTTTGACACAATAATAATGAGATCTAACATACAGTAATGCCAAGGAATGCAAAGGGGTAGTTATTAGAACAAATGGAGTGTAAATGAGGAGAAAGAAAAGTGGGTAAAAAAATAATCATCCGTGAGAAGAAATCGAACTTACGACCTTCAAAAATTGTGTTTGATGCTCTAACCACTGGGCTATCACAGCGACCTTCCCTCCATCTACTTTTTTGGGTTTATATGTTAATTTAGAAGTAGAAGTGTCAGTCAGCGTCATCTATAAGTCAAGCGGTGAGTGTGGAACACGCTTCTTTGTTCGCATGTGTGGCGTCACGTAGCACGTGAACCTATTACGAGTGGGCAGCTGACCAATGACCTCGTATCATCTATTGACACCACGTCTGCCAGTACGAGACCCTCGTAAATGAATAGGGAAAAGAAGTGTATACCTAAGAACTCAGTTTTTCCTTGTTTTGACACATTACCAATTATATCTAACAGACAGAATGCCAAGGAATATATAGGGGAAGTTCTTAAAACAAATGAAATGTAAATAAGAAGGAAGAAAAATGGGAAAAAGATAACAAGCCGTGAGAAGGCATCTAACCTACGACCTTCGAATAACGCGTTCGATGCTCTAACCACTGAGCTATCACAGCGGACAACCCTCCATCCCCTTTTTTTTGGGTTTATATGTGAACTTAGAAATAGGAGCGTCAGTCAGCGCCATCTATAGGCCAACAGGTGAGTGTGGAACACCCTTTGTTGTGCGCATGTTTGGCGTCACGTAGCACGTGAACTTATTACAAGCGGAAAGGTGACAAATAGTTCCTCGTATACAACCTAATGAGACCAAGATTGCCAGTACGAGACCCTCGTTAATGAATAAGTGAAAGAAGTGTGTACCTAAGAGCTCATTTTTTTCTGTGTTGTGACACAACAATAATGAGATCTAACATACAGTAATGCCGAAGAATGCATAGGGGAAGTTATTAAAACAAATTGAATGTAAATAAGAAGGAAGAAAAGTGGGTGTTAAAATTATCAGCCGTGAAAAGAAACGAAGGTACGACCTTGAAAAAACGCGTTTCATGCTCTAACCACTCAGCTATCACAGCGGCCTTCCCTCTATCCCCTTTTTGGGGTTCAAATGTGAATTTAGTAGTAGTAGTGTCAGTCAGCGCCATCTATAGGCCAAGCGGCGTGTGTGGAAACTCTTTTTTATGCGCTTGTGTGGGGTCACGTAGCACGTGAACTTAATACGAGCAAGTAGCTGACCAGTAGTCCCTCGTATACAAACAAAGACACCAAGCTTGCCAATACGAGACCCTCGTTATTGAATAAGGGAAACAAATGTATACCAAAGGGGTCATTTTTTCTATGTTCTGACACAATAATAATGAGATCTAACATGCAGTATTGTCAAGGAATGTATAGTGGAAGTTACTGGAACAAATGCAATGTATATAAGGAGAAAAAAGTGGGTGAAAACATAATCAGCCGTGAAATGAATCGAACCTACGACCTTCGAATAACGCGTTCGATGCTCTAACCACTGCGCTATCACAGCAGCCTTCCCTACATCCACATTTTTGGGTTTATATGTGAATTTAGAAGTAGGAGCGTTAGTCAGCGCCATCTATAACCAAGTGGTGAGTGTGGAACACGCTCCTTTGTGCGCATGTGTGGCGTCACGTAGCACATGAACTTATTACGAGCGGGCAGCTGACCAATAGACCTCGTATACAATCTAATCACACGAAGTCTGCCAGTACGAGACCCTCGTAAATGAATAGGGGAAAGAAGTGTATACCTAAGGACTCGTTTTTTCCGTGTTTTGACACAATAATAATAATATCTAACAGACAGTAATGCCAAGGAATATATAGGGGAAGTTCTTAAAACAAATGGAATGTAAATAGGAAGAAAGAAAAGTGGGAAAAAGATAACCAGCCGTGAGAAGGAATCTAACCTACGATCTTCGAATAACGCGTTCGATGCTTTAACCACTGAGCTATCACAGCGGCCAACGCTCCTTCCACTTTTTTGGGGTTTATATGTGAATATAGAAATAGGAGCGTAAGTCAGCGCCTTCTATAAGCCAAGCGGCGAGTGTGGAACACCCTCTTTTATGCGCATGTGTGGCGTGACGTAGCACGTGAACGTATTACAAGCGGAAAGGTGACAAATAGTTTCTCGTATACAACCTATTGAGACCAAGTTTTCCAGTACGAGACCCTCGTTAATGAATAAGGAAAAGAAGTGTATACCTAAGGGCTCGTTTTTTCTGTGTTTTGACACAATAATAATGAGATCTAACATACAGTAATGCCAAAGATTGCATAGGGGAAGTTATTAGAACAAATTGAGTGTAAATAAGAAAAAAGAAATGTGAGTGATAAAATATTCAGCCGTGAGAAGAAATCAAACCTACGACACTCGAATAACGCGTTCGAAGATATAACCACTAAGCTATCACAGCAGCCTTCCTACATTCACTTTTTTGGGTTTATTTGTGAATTTAGAAGTAGAAGTGTCAGTCAGCGCCATCTATAAGCCAAGCGGCGCGTGTGAAACATCCTCTTTTATGCACATTTGGGGCGTCACGTAGCACGTGAACTTACTACAAGCGGGAAGGTGAATAGTAGTTCCTCGTATACAACCTAATAACACCAAGTTTGCCAGTACGAGACCCTGGGTATTGAATAAGGGAAAGAAAGTATACTTAAGGGCTCGCTTTTCTGTGTTTTGACACAATAATAATGAGATCTAACATACAGTAATGCCAAGGAATGTATAGGGGAAGTTATTTGAAGAAATGAAATGTACATAAGGAGAAAAAAAGTGGGTAAAAAAATAATCAGCCGTGACAAGAGATGGAACGTACGACCTTCGAACAACGCGTTCGATGCTCTAACCACTGAGCTATCACAGCGGCCTTCCCTCCATTTACGTTTTTGGGTTTATGTGTTAATTTAGAAGTAGGAATGTCAGTCAGCGCCATCTATAAGTCAAGCGGCGAGTGTGAAACATCCTTTTTTATGCGCATGTGTGGCGTCACGTAGCACGTGAACTTATTAAAAGCGGGAAGCTGACCAATAGTTCCTCGTATACAAGTCTGCCAATACGAGACCCTCGTTAATAAATAGGGCAAAAAGTTGTATACCTAAGGGCTCAATTTTTCCGTGTTTCGACACAATAATAATAAGTTCTAACAGACACTAATGCCAAGGAATATATATATATGGGAAGTTCTTAGAACAAATGGAATGTAAATAAGAAGAAAAAAAGTGGGTTGAAAAATAATCTGCCGTGAGAAGAAATCGAACCTACGACATTCGAATAACGCGTTAGAAGATATAACCACTAAGCTATCACAGCAGCCTTCCCTACATCCAATTTTTGGGGTTTATTTGTGAATTTAGAAGTACAAGTGTCAGTCAGCGCCATCTATAAGCGAAGCGGTGAGTGTAGAACACGCTTCTTTGTGCGCATGTGTGGCGTCACGTAGCCCATGAACTTATCACGAGCGGGCAGCTGACCAATAGACCTCGTATACAATCTAATGACACCAAGTCTGCCAGTACGAGACCCTCGTTATTTAATAGGGAAAAGAAGTGTATACCTAAGGGCTCGTTTTTTCCGTGTTTTTGACCCAATAATATTAAGTTCTAACAGAGAGTAATGCCAAGGACCATATAGGGGAAGTAATTAGAGCAAAGGGAATGTAAATAAGAAGGAATAAAAGTGGGTGAAAAAATGACTAGCCGTGAGCAGGAATTGAACCTACGACCTTCGAATAACGCATTCGATGCGCTCACCAGTGAGCTATCGCAGCGGCTTTGCCTACATCCACTTTTTTGGGTTTATATGTGAATTTAGAAATAGGAGCTTCAGTCAGCGCCATCTATAGGCCAACCGGTGAGTGTGGAACACCCTTTCTTGTGCGCATGTGTGGCGTCACGTAGCACGTGAACTTATTACAAGCAGAAAGGTGACAAATTGTTCCTCGTATACAACAAATGAGACCAAGATTGCAAGTACGAGACCCTCGTTAATGAATAAGTGAAAGAAGTGTATACCTAAGGGCTCGTTTTTTTCTGTGTTTTGACACAATATTAATGAGATCTAACATACAGTAATGCCGAAGAATGGATAGGGTAAGTTATTAGAACAAATTGAGTGTAAATAAGGGGAAAGAAATGTGGGCGAAAAAATATTCAGCCGTGAGAGAAATCAAACCTACGACATTCGAATAACGCGTTCGATGATATAACCACTAAGCTATCACAGCAGCCTTCTTTACATCCACTTTTTTGGGTTTATTTGTGAAGTTAGAAGTAGAAGTGTCAGTCAACGCCATCTATAAGCCAAGCGGCGCGTGTGAAACACCCTCTTTTATGCACAATTGTGGCGTCACGTAGCACGTGAACTTATTACAAGCGGGAAGGTGACTAATAGTTCCTCGTATACAACCTAACGACACCAAGTTTGCCAGTACGAGACCCTCGGTATTGAATAAGGGAAAGAAGTGTATACCTAAGGGCTAGTTTTTTCTGTGTTTTGACACAATAATAATGAGATATACCATACAGTAATGCCAAGGAATGTATAGGGGAAGTTATTTGAAGAAATGAAATGTACATAAGGAGAAAAAAAGTGCGTGAAAAAATAATCAGTCGTGAGAATGAATTAAACCTACTACCTTCGAATAACCCGTCCGATGCTCTAACTATTGAGCTATCACAGCGGCCTTCCCTCCATTCACGTTTTTAGGCCTATATGTTAATTTAGAAGTAGGAGTGTCAGTCAGTGCCGTCTATAAGCCAAGCGGTGGGTGTGAAACACTCTTTTTTATGCGCATATGCGCGTCACGTAGCACGTGAACCTATTACGAGCGGGCAGCTAACCAATAGTCCCTCGTATACAACCAAAGACACCAAGCTTGCCAATACGAGCCCCTTGTTATTGAAAAAGGGAAAGAAGTGTATACCTAAGGGGCATTTTTTGTGTTCTGACACAATAATAATGAGATCTAACATACAGTATTGTCAAGGAATGTATAGTGGAAGTTACTGGAACAAATGCAACGTATTAAAGGAGAAAAAGTGGGTGAAAAATTAATCAGACGTGATGAGGAATCGAACGTACGAACGCTCTAAGCACTGAGCTATCGCAGCGGCCTTCCCTCCATCCACTTTTTCGGGTTTATATTTGAATCAGGAAGCAGGAGTGTCAGTCAGCGCCATCCATAAGCCAAGCGGCGATGGTGGAACACACTTTTTATGCGCATGTGTGGCGTCACGTAGCAAATGAACATATTACAAGCGGGAAGGTGACCAATGGTTCCTCGTATACAACCTATTGACACCAAGTTTGCCAGTGCGAGACCCTGGGTAATGAATAAGGGAAAGAAGTGTATACCTAAGGGCTCTCTTTTCCGTGTTTTGACACAATAATAATGAGATCTAACATACAGTAATGCCAAGGAATGCAAAGGGGTAGTTTTTAGAACAAATGGAGTTTAAATGAGGAGAAAGAAAAGTGGGTCAAAAAATAATCAGCCGTGAGAAGAAATCGAACCTACGAACTTCGAAAAACGCGTTTGATGCTCTAACCACTGGGCTATCACAGCGACCTTCCCTCCATCTACTTTTTTGCGTTTATATGTTAATTTAGAAGTAGAAGTGTCAGTCAGCGCCATCTATAAGCCAAGCGGTGAGTGTGGAACACGCTTCTTTGTGCGCATGTGTGGCGTCACGTAGCACATGAACTTATTACGAGCGGGCAGCTGACCAATAGACCTCGTATACAATCTTATGACACCAAGCTTGCCAATACGAGACCCTAGTTATTGAAAAAGGGAAAGAAGTGTATACCTAAGGGGCATTTTTTTGTGTTCTGACACAATAATAATGAGATGTAACATACATTATTGTCAAGGAATGTATAGTGGAAGTTACTGGAACAAATGCAATGCATATAGGGAGAAAAAAGTGTGTGAAAAAAATAATGAGACGTGATGAGGAATCGAACGTACGAACGCTCTAAGCACTGAGCTATCACAGCGGCCTTCTCTCCATCCACTTTTTGGGGTTTATATGTGAACTTAGAAGTAGGAGTGTTAGTCAGCGCCATATATAACCAAGTGGTGAGTGTGGAACACGCTTCTTTGTGCGCATGTGTGGCGTCACGTAGCACATGAACTTATTTCGAGTGGGCAGCTGACCAATAGACCTCGTATCATCTAATGACACCAAGTCTGCCAGTACGAAACCCTCGTAAATGAATAGGATAAGACATGTATACCTAAGAACTCGTTTTTTTCCGTGTTTCGACAATATACTAATAATATCTAACAGACAGTAATGCCAAGGAATGTATAGGGGAAGTTATTAGAACAAATGGAGTCTAAATGAGGAGAAAAAAGTGGGTGAAAAAATAATCAGACATGAGAAAAAATCGAACCCACGACCTTCCATTAACGCGTTCGAAGATATAACCACTGAGCTATCACAGCGGCCTTCCCTCCATCCACTTGTTTGGGTTTATATGTTAATTTAGAAGTAGAAGTGTCAGTCAGCGACATCTATAAGCGAAGCGGTGAGTGTGGAACACGCTTCTTTGTGCGCATGTGTGGTGTCACGTAGCACATGAACCTATTACAAGCGGGAAGGTGACAAATAGTTCCTCGTATACAACCTAATGACACCAAGTTTGCCAGTACGAGACCCTCGTAATAAATAAGGGAAAGAGGTGTATACCTAAGGGCTCGTTTTTTCTTTGTTTTGACACAATAATAATGGGATCTAACATACAGTAATGCAAGGAATGTATAGGGCAAGTTATTAGAAGAAACGGAATGTAAATAAGAAGGAAGAATAGTGGGTGAAAAAATGACTTGCCATGAGCAGGAATTGAACCTACGACCTTAGAATAACGCATTCGATGCGCTCACCAGTGAGCTATCGCAGCGACTTTCCCTACATCCACTTTTTTGGGTTTATATGTGACTTTAGAAGTAGAAGGGTCAGTCAGCGCCATCTATGACCCAAGCGGTGAGTGTGGAACACGCTTCTTTGTGCGCATGTGTGGCGTCACGTAGCACGTGAACTTATTACGAGTGGGCAGCTGACCAATAACCTCGTATCATCTATTGACACCAAGTCTGCCATTACGAGACCCTCGTAAATGAATAGCGAAAAGAAGTGTATACCTAAGAAGTCGTTTTTTCCGTGTTTTGACACAATAATAATAATATCTAACAGACAGTAATGCCAATTAATATATAGGGGATGTTCTTAGAACCAATGGACTGTAAATACGAAGAAAGAAAAGTGGGAAAAAAAGCTAACCAGCCGTGAGAAGGCATCTAACCTACGACCTTCGAATAACGCGTTCGATGCTCTAACCACTGAGCTATCACAGCGGACAACCCTCCATCCCCTTTTTTGGGTTTATATGTGAACTTAGAAATAGGAGCGTCAGTCAGCGCCATCTATAAGCCAACAGGTAAGTGTGGAACACCCTTTGTTGTGCGCATGTGTGGCGTCACGTAGCACGTGAACTTATTACAAGCGGAAAGGTGACAAATAGTTCCTCGTATACAACCTAATGAGACCAAGATTGCCAGTACGAGACCCTCGTTAAAGAATAAGTGAAAGAAGTGTGTACCTAAGAGCTCGTTTTTTTCTGTGTTTTGACACAATAATAATGAGATCTAACATACAGTAATGCCAAAGAATGCATAGGGGAAGTTATTAGAACAAATTGAGTGTAAATAAGAAGAAAGAAATGTGGGTGAAAAAATATTCAGCCGTGAGAAGAAATCGAACCTACGACATTCGAATAACGCGTTAGAAGATATAACCACTAAGCTATCACAGAAGCCTTCCCTACATCCACTTTTTGGGGTTTATTTGTGAATTTAGAAGTAGAAGTGTCAGTCAGCGCCATCTATAAGTCAAGGGGCGTGTGTGAAACACCCTCTTTTAAGCACATGTGTGGCGTCACGTAGCACGTGAACTTATTACAAGCGGGAAGGTGACTAATAGTTCCTCGTATACAACCTAACGACACCAAATTTGCCAGTACGAGACCCTCGGTATTAAATACGGGAAAGAAGTGTATACCTAAGGGCTCGTTTTTTCTGTGTTTTGACACAATAATAATGAGATCTAACATACAGTAATGCCAAGAAATGTATAGAGGAAGTTATTTGAAGAAATGAAATGTAAATAAGAAGAAAGAAAAGTGGGAAAAAGATAACCAGCCGTGAGAAGGAATCTAACCTACGATCTTCGAATAACGCGTTCGATGCTCTAACCACTGAGCTATCACAGCGGCCAACGCTCCTTCCACTTTTTTGGGTTTATATGTAAATTTAGAAATAGGAGCGTAAGTCAGCGCCTTCTATAAGCCAAGCGGCGAGTGTGGAACACCCTCTTTTATGCGCATGTGTGGCGTGACGTAGCACGTGAACGTATTACAAGCGGAAAGGTGACAAATAGTTCCTCGTATACAACCTATTGAGACCAAGTTTTCCAGTACGAGACCCTCGTTAATGAATAAGGAAAAGAAGTGTATACCTAAGGGCTCGTTTTTTTCTGTGTTTTGACACAATAATAATGAGATCTAACATACAGTAATGCCAAAGATTGCATAGGGGAAGTTATTAGAACAAATTGAGTGTAAATAAGAAAAAAGAAATGTGAGTGATAAAATATTCAGCCGTGAGAAGAAATCGAACCTACGACATTCGAATAACGCGTTCGAAGATATAACCACTAAGCTATCGCAGCAGCCTTCCTACATTCACTTTTTTGGGTTTATTTGAGAATTTAGAAGTGTCAGTCAGCGCCATCTATAAGCCAAGTGGCGCGTGTGAAACACCCTCTTTTATGCACATTTGGGGCGTCACGTAGCACGTGAACTTACTACAAGCGGGAAGGTAAATAATAGTTCCTCGTATACAACCTAATAACACCAAGTTTGCCAGTACGAGACCCTGGGTATTGAATAAGGGAAAGAAAGTATACTTAAGGGCTCGCTTTTCTGTGTTTTGACACAATAATAATGAGATCTAACATACAGTAATGCCAAGGAATGTATAGGGGAAGTTATTTGAAGAAATGAAATGTACATAAGGAGAAAAAAAGTGTGTGAAAAAATAATCAGCCGTGAGAAGAGATGGAACGTACGACCTTCGAACAACGCGTTCGATGCTCTAACCACTGAGCTATCACAGCGGCCTTCCCTCCATTCACGTTTTTTTGTTTATGTGTTAATTTAGAAGTAGGAATGTCAGTCAGCGCCATCTATAGGTCAAGCGGCGAGTGTGAAACATCCTTTTTTATGCGCATGTGTGGCGTCACGTAGCACGTGAACTTATTACAAGCGGGAAGCTGACCAATAGTTCCTCGTATACAAGTCTGCCAATACGAGACCCTCGTTAATGAATAGGGCAAAAAGTTTTATACCTAAGGGCTCAATTTTTCCGCGTTTCGACACAATAATAATAAGTTCTAACAGACACTAATGCCAAGGAATATATATATATATAAGGCAAGTTCTTAGAACAAATGGAATCTAAATAAGAAGAAAAAAAGTGGGTGGAAAAATATTCAGCCGTGAGAAGAAATCGAACCTACGGCATTCGAATAACGCGTTAGAAGATATAACCACTAAGCTATCACAGCAGCCTTCCCTACATCCACTTTTTGGGGTTTATTTATGAATTTAGAAGTACAAGTGTCAGTCAGCGCCATCTATAAGCGAAGCGGTGAGTGTAGAACACGCTTCTTTGTGCGCATGTGTGGCGTCACGTAGCCCATGAACTTATCACGAGCGGGCATCTGACCAATAGACCTCGTATACAATCTAATGACACCAAGTCTGCCAGTACGAGACCCTCGTTATTTAATAGGGAAAAGAAGTGTATACCTAAGGGCTCGTTTTTTCCGTGTGTTTGACCCAATAATATTAAGTTCTAACAGAGAGTAATGCCAAGGACTATATAGGGGAAGTAATTAGAGCAAAGGGAATGTAAATAAGAAGGAATAAAAGTGGGTGAAAAAATGAGTAGCCGTGAGCAGGAATTGAACCTACGACCTTCGAATAACGCATTCGATGCGCTCACCAGTGAGCTATCGCAGCGGCTTTCCCTACATCCACTTTTTTTGGGTTTATATGTGAATTTAGAAATAGGAGCATCAGTCAGCGCCATCTATAAGCCAACCGGTGAGTGTGGAACACCCTTTGTTGTGCGCATGTGTGGCGTCACGTAGCACGTGAACTTATTACAAGCGGAAAGGTGACAAATTGTTCCTCGTATACAACAAATGAGACCAAGATTGCCAGTACGAGACCCTCGTTAATGAATAAGTGAAAGAAGTGTATACCTAAGGGCTCGTTTTTTCTGTGTTTTGACACAATATTAATGAGATCTAACATACAGCAATGCCGAAGAATGGATAGGGGAAGTTATTAGAACAAATTGAGTGTAAATAAGGAGAAAGAAATGTGGGCGAAAAAATATTCAGCCGTGAGAGAAATCAAACCTACGACATTCGAATAACGCGTTCGATGATATAGCCACTAAGCTATCACAGCAGCCTTCTTTACATCCACTTTTTTGGGTTTATTTGTGAATTTAGAAGTAGAAGTGTCAGTCAACGCCATCTATAAGCCAAGCGGCGCGTGTGAAACACCCTCTTTTATGCACATGTGTGGCGTCACGTAGCACGTGAACTTATTACAAGCGGCAAGGTGACTAATAGTTCCTCGTATACAACCTAACGACACCAAGTTTGCCAGTACGAGACCCTCGGTATTGAATAAGGGAAAGAAGTGTATACCTAAGGGCTCGTTTTTTCTGTGTTTTGACACAATAATAATGAGATATACCATACAGTAATGCCAAGGAATGTATAGGGGAAGTTATTTGGAGAAATGGAATGTACATAAGGAGAAAAAAAGTGGGTGAAAAAATAATCAGCCGTGACAATGAATTAAACCTACTACCTTCGAATAACCCGTCCGATGCTCTAACTATTGAGCTATCACAGCGGCCTTCCCTCCATTCACGTTTTTAGGCCTATATGTTAATTTAGAAGTAGGAGTGTCAGTCAGCGCCGTCTATAAGCCAAGCGGTGGGTGTGAAACACTCTTTTTTATGCGCATATGCGCGTCACGTAGCACATGAACTTATTACGAGCGGGCAGCTGACCAATAGACCTCGTATACAATCTTATGACACCAAGCTTGCCAATACGAGACCCTCGTCATTGAAAAAGGGAAAGAAGTGTATACCTAAGGGGCATTTTTTTGTGTTTTGACACAATAATAATGAGATCTAACATACAGTATTGTCAAGGAATGTATAGTGGAAGTTACTGGAACAAATGCAATGCATATAGGGAGAAAAAAGTGTGTGAAAAAAATAATGAGACGTGATGAGGAATCGAACGTACGAACGCTCTAAGCACTGAGCTATCACAGCGGCCTTCTCTCCATCCACTTTTTGGGGTTTATATGTGAACTTAGAAGTAGGAGTGTTAGTCAGCGCCATCTATATCCAAGTGGTTAGTGTGGAACACGCTTCTTTGTGCGAATGTGTGGCGTCACGTAGCACATGAACTTATTTCGAGTGGGCAGCTGACCAATAGACCTCGTATCATCTAATGACACCAAGTCTGCCAGTACGAAACCCTCGTAAATGAATAGGATAAGACATGTATACCTAAGAACTCGTTTTTTCCGTGTTTCGACAATATACTAATAATATCTAACAGACAGTAATGCCAAGAAATGTATAGGGGAAGTTATTAGAACAAATGGAGTCTAAATGAGGAGAACAAAGTGGGTGAAAAAATCATTATACATGAGAAAAAATCGAACCCACGACCTTCCATAAACGCGTTAAAAGATATAACCACTGAGCTATCACAGCGGCCTTCCCTCAATCCACTTGTTTGGGTTTATATGTTAATTTAGAAGTAGAAGTGTCAGTCAGCGCCATCTATAAGCGAAGCGGTGAGTGTGGAACACGCTTCTTTGTGCGCATGTGTGGCGTCACGTAGCACATGAACTTATTACGAGCGGGCAGCTGACATTTAGACCTCGTATACAATCTTATGACACCAAGTCTGCCAGTACGAGACCCTCGTTATTTACTAGGGGAAAGAAGTGTATACCTAAGGGCTCATTTTTTCCGTGTTTTTGACAGAATAATAATAAGCTCTAACAGAGAATAATGCCATGGAATATATAGGGGAACTTATTACAACAAATGGAATGTAAATAAGAAGGAAGAAAAGTGGGTGAAAACATGACTAGCCGTGAGCAGGAATTGAACCTACGACCTTAGGATAACGCATTCGATGCGCTCACCAGTGAGCTATCGCAGCGACTTTCCCTACATCCACTTTTTTGGGTTTATATGTGAATTTAGAAGTAGGAGTGTCAGTCAGCGCCATCTATAACCAAGCGGTGAGTGTGGAACACGCTTCTTTGTGCGCATGTGTGGCGTAACGTAGCACATAAACTTATCACAAGCGGGAAGGTGACAAATAGTTCCTCGTATACAACCTAATGACACCAAGTTTGCGATTACGAGACCCTCGTACTGAATAAGGGAAAGAAGTGTATACCTAAGGGCTCGTTTTTTCTGTGTTTTGACACAATAATAATGGGATCTAACATACAGTAATGCCATGGAATGTATAGGGCAAGTTATTAGAAGAAACGGAATGTAAATAAGAAGGAAGAAAAGTGGGTGAAAAAATGACTTGCCATGAGCAGGAATTGAACCTACGACCTTAGAATAACGCATTCGATGCGCTCACCAGTGAGCTATCGCAGCGACTTTCCCTACATCCACTTTTTTGGGTTTATATGTGACTTTAGAAGTAGGAGTGTCAGTCAGCGCCATCTCTAATCAAGCGGTGAGTGTGAAACATCCTTTTTTATGCGCTCTTGTGGCGTCACGTAGCACGTGAACTTATTACAAGGGAGAAGCTGACCAATTGTTTCTCGTATACAACCTAATGACACCAAGTTTGCCAGTGCGAGACCCTCGCTAATGAATAAGGGAGAGAAGTGTATACATAAGGGCTGTTTTTTCTGTGTTTTGACACAACAATAATGAGATCTCACATACAGTAACGGCAAGGATTGTATAGGGGAAGTTATTAGAACAAATAGAATGTAAATAAGGAGAAAGAAAAGTGGGTGTTGAAATAATCAGCCGCGAGAAGAGATGGAACATACGACCTTCGAATAACGCATTCGATGCTCTCACCACTGAGCTATCACAGCGGCCTTCCCTACACCCACTTTTTTGGGTTTATATGTTAATTTAGAAGTAGAAGGGTCAGTCAGCGCCATCTATGAGCCAAGCGGTGAGTGTGGAACACGCTTCTTTGTGCGCATGTGTGGCGTCACGTAGCACGTGAACTTATTACGAGTGGGCAGCTGACCAATGACCTCGTATCATCTATTGACACCAAGTCTGCCAGTACGAGACCCTCGTAAATGAATAGGGAAAAGAAGTGTATACCTAAGAACTCGTTTTTTCCGTGTTTTGACACAATAATAATAATATCTAAGAGACAGTAATGCCAAGGAATATATAGGGGAAGTTCTTAGAACCAATGGAATGTAAATAAGAAGAAAGAAATGTCGAAAAAAAGCTAACCAGCCGTGAGCAGGAATCTAACCTACGAGCTTCGAATAAAGCGTTCGATGCTCTACCCACTGAGCTATCACAGCGGCTAACACTCCACATTCCACATTTTTGGGTATATATTTGAATTAGGAAGTAGGAGTGTCAGTCAGCGCCAGCCATAAGCCGAGCGGCGATTGTGGAACACCCTTTTTATGCGCATGTGTGGCGTCAAGTAGCACGTGAACAAATTACAAGCGGGAAGGTGACCAATAGTTCCTCGTATACAACCTAATGACACCAAGTTTGCCAGTGCGAGATCCTCGGTAATGAATAAGGGTAAGAAGTGTATACCTAATGGCTCTCTTTTCTGTGTTTTCACACAATAATAATGAGATCTAACTTACAGTAATGCCAAGGAATTCAAAGGGGTAGTTATTAGAACAAATGAAGTGTAAATGAGGAGAAAGAAAAGTGGGCCAGAAAATAATTAGCCGTAAGAAGAAATCGAAATTACGACTTTCAAAAAACGCGTTTGATGCTCTAACCACTGGGCTATCACAGCGACCTTCCCTCCATCAACTTTTTTGGGTTTATATGTTAATTTAGAAGTAGAAGTGTCAGTCAGCACCATCGATAAGCCAAGCGGTGAGTGTGGAACACGCTTCTTTGTGCGCATGTGTGGCGTCACGTAGCACGTGAACTTATTACGAGTGGGCAGCTGACCAATGATCTCGCATCATCTATTGACACCAAGTCTGCCAGTACGAGACCCTCGTAAATGAATAGGGAAAAAGTGTATACCTAAGAACTCGTTTTTTCTTTGTTTTGACACAATATTAATAATATCTAACAGACAGTAATGCCAAGAATATATAGGGGAAGTTCTTAGAACAAATGGAATGTAAATAAGAAGAAAGAAAAGTGGAAAAAAAGATAACCAGCCGTGAGAAAGAATCTAACCTACGACCTTCGAATAACGCGCTCGATGCTCTACCCACTGAGCTATCACAGCGGCCAACCCTCCTTCCACATTTTTGGGTTTATATGTGAATTTAGAAATAAGAGCTTAGGTCAGCGCCATCTATAAGCCAAGCGGCGAGTGTGGAACACCCTCTTTTATGCGCATGTGTGGCGTCACGTAGCACGTGAACTTATTACAAGCGGGAAGGTGACAAATAGTTCCTCGTATACAACCTAATGCGACCAAGTTTTCCAGTACGAGACCCTCGTTAATGAATAAGTGAAAGAAGTGTATACCTAAGGGCTCGTTTTTTTATGTGTTTTGACACAATATTAATGAGATCTAACATACAGTAATGCCAAAGAATGCATAGGGGAAGTTATTAGAACAAATTGAGTGTAAATAAGGAGAAAGAAATGTGGGTGAAAAAATATTCAGCCGTGAGAAGAAATCAAACTTACGACATTCGAATAACGCGTTCGAAGATATAACCACTAAGCTATCACAGCAGCCTTCCCTACATTCACTTTTTTGGGTTTATTTGTGAATTTAGAAGTAGAAGTGTCAGTCAGCGCCATCTATAAGCCAAGCGGCGCGTGTGAAACACCCTCTTTTATGCACATGTGTGGCGTCACGTAGCACATGAACTTTTTACAAGCGAGAATGTGACTAATAGTTCCTCGTATACAACCTAATGACGCCAAGTTTGCCAGTACGAGACTCTCGGTATTGAATAAGGGAAAGAAGTGTATACCTAAGGGCTCGTTTTTTTTCTGTGTTTTGACACAACAATAATGAGATATAACATACAGTAACGCCAAGGAATGTATAGGGGAAGTTATTAGAACAAATGGAATGTAAATAAGGAGAAAGAAAAGGTGGTGTTAAAATAATCATCCGTGAGAAAAAATCGAACGTACGACCTTCGAATAACGCGTTCGATGCTCTAAACACTGCGCTATCACAGCGGCCTTCCCTACATCCCCATGTTTGGGTTTATATATGAATTTAGAAGTAGGAGCGTCAGTCAGCGCCGTCTATAAGCCAAGCGGCGAGTGTGAAACATCCTTTTTTATGCGCATGTGTGGCGTCACGTAGCACGTGAACTTATTACAAGCGGGAAGCTGACGAATAGTTCTTCGTATACAGGTCTGCCAATACGAGACCCTCGTTAATAATTAGGGCAAAAAGTTGTATACCTAAGGGCTCATTTTTTCCTTGTTTTGACACAATAATAATAAGTTTTAACAGACAGTAATGCCAAGGAATATATATGGGAAGTTCTTAAAACAAATGTAATGTAAAGAACAAGAAAAAAAGTGGGTGGAAAATTATTCAGCCGTGAGAAGAAATCGAACCTACGACCTTCAAATAACACGTTCGATGTTCTAACCATTTAGCTATCACAGCGGCATTCCCTACATCTACTATTTGAGGTTTATATGTGAATTTAAAAATAAGAGTGTCAGTCAGCACCATCTATAAGCCAAGCGGTGGGTGTGGAACACTCTTTTTTATGCGCATATGCGGCTTCACGTAGCACGTGAACCATTACGAGTGGGCAGCTAACCAATAGTCCCTCGTATACAACCTAATGACACCAAGTTTGCCAGTATGAGACCCTCGGTATTGAATAAGGGAAAGAAGTGTATACCTAAGGGCTCATTTTTTTCTGTGTTTTGACACAACAATAATGACATCTAACATACAGTAACGCCAAGGAATGTATAGGGGAAGTTATTAGAACAAATGGAATGTGAATAAGGAGAAAGAAAAGTTGGTGTTAAAATAATCACCTGTGAGAATAAATCGAACGTTCGACCTTCGAATAACGCGTTCGATGCTCTAACCACTGCGCTATCACAGCGGCCTTCCCTACATCCATATTTTTGGGTTTATATATGAATTTAGAAGGAGGAGTGTCAGTCAGCGCCGTCTATAAGCCAAGCGGCGAGTGTAAAAAATCCTTTTTTATGCGCATGTGTGGCGTCACGTAGCACGTGAACTTATTACAAGCGGGAAGCTGACCAATAGTCCCTCGTATACAACCAAAGACACCAAGCTTGCCAATACGAGACCCTCGTTATTGAAAAAGGGAAAGAAGTGTATACCTAAGGGGCATTTTTTGTGTTCTAACACAATAATAATGAGATCTAACATACAGTATTGTCAAGGTATGTATAGTGGAAGTTACTGGAACAAATGCAATGTATAAAAGGAGAAAAAAGTGGGTGAAGAAATAATCAGACGTGATGAGCAATCGAACGTACGAACGCTCTAAGCACTGAGCTATCGCAGCGGCATTCCCTCCATCCACTTTTTCGGGTATATGTTTGAATTAGGAAGTAGGAGTGTCAGTCAGCGCCAGCCATAAGCCGAGCGGCGATTGTGGAACACCCTTTTTATGCGCATGTGTGGCGTCACGTAGCACGTGAACTAATTACAAGCGGGAAGGTGACCAATAGTTCCTCGTATACAACCTAATGACACCAAGTTTGCCAGTGCGAGACCCTCGGTAATGAATAAGGGAAAGAAGTGTATACCTAAGGGCTCTCTTTTCTGTGTTTTGACACAATAATAATGAGATCTAACATACAGTAATGCCAAGGAATGCAAAGAGGTAGTTATTAGAACAAATGGAGTGTAAATGAGGAGAAAGAAAAGTGGGTAAAAAATAATCAGCCGTGAGAAGAAATCGAACTTACGACCTTCGAAAAACGCGTTTCATGCTCTAACCACTGGGCTATCACAGCAACCTTCCCTCCATCTATTTTTTTGGGTTTATATGTTAATTTAGAAGTAGGAGTGTCAGTGAGCGCCAGCCATAAGCCGAGCGGCGATTGTGGAACACCCTTTTTATGCGCATGTGTGGCGTCACGTAGCACGTGAACTAATTACGAGTGGGCAGCTGACCATTGACCTCGTATCATCTATTGACACCAAGTCTGCCAGTACGAGACCCTCGTAAATGAATAGGAAAAAGAAGTGTATACCTAAGAACTCGTTTTTTCCGTGTTTTGGCACAATAATAATAATATCTAACAGACAGTAATGCCAAGGAATATATAGGGAAAGTTCTTAGAACAAACGCAATGTAAATAACAAGAAAGAAAAGTGGAAAAAAGATAACCAGCCGTGAGAAGGAATCTAACCTACGACCTTCGAATAACGCGTTCGATGCTCTAACCACTGAGCTATCACAGCGGCCAACCCTCCTTCCACATTTTTGGGTTTATATGTGAATTTAGAAATAGGAGCTTAGGTCAGCGCCATCTATAAGCCAAGCGGCGAGTATGGAACACCCTCTTTTATGCGCATGTGTGGCGTCACGTAGCACCTGAACTTATTACAAGCGAGAACGTGACAAATAGTTCCTTGTACACAACCTAATGACACCAAGTTTGCCAGTACGAGATCTCGTTAATGAATAAGGGTAAGAAGTGTATACCTAAAGGCTCGTTTTTTTGTGTTTTGACACAATAATAATGAGATATAACATACAGTAACGCTAAGGAATGTATAGGGGAAGTTAATATTAGAAATGGAATGTAAATAAGGAGAAAAAAGTGGGTGAAACAATAATCAGCCGTGAGAATGAATCGAACCTACGACCTTCGAATAACGCGTTCGATGATATAACCACTGAGCTATCACAGCGGCCTTCCCTACATCCACGTTTTTGGGTTTATTTGTGAATTTAGAAGTAGAAGTGTCAGCCAGCGCCATCTATAAGCCAAGCGGCGAGTGTGAAACACCCTTTTTTATGCGCATCTGTGCCGTCACGTAGCACGTGAACTGACTACAAGCGGGAAGCTGACCAATAGTTCCTCGTATACAACCTAATGACACCAAGTTTGCCAGTACGAGACCCTCGTTAATGAATAAAGTAAAGAAGTGTATACCTAAGGGCCCATTTTTCCGTGTTTTGACACAATAATAATAAGTTCCAACAGACAGTAATGCCAAGGAATGTATGCGGGAAGTTATTAGAACAAATTAAATGTAAATAAGAAAAAAGAAATATGGGTGAAAAAATAACCAGCCGTGAGCAGGAATCGAGCCTACGACCTTCGATTAGCGCGTCCGATGCTCGAACCATTGAGCTATCACTGCGGCCGTCCCTCCCTTCACGTTTTTGGGTTTATATTTTAAATTTTTTATATGACAGTCCGGCAGCAGTGCACATTGGCATCGCTTACTAAATCTACGCCTGTTTCAGATACGCCTACGACCGATGCATCGTTGACGCAGCCTGATACTCTGGCCCAGGCGAAGCGGGGCGTGTTTGCTTGTCGACGACGAAAGCAGCGCATCACCAGAGGGCGACGGTTCACCGCTGCTATAAAAGACGCTGCAAGAAAGTCGTCGCCTACAGTCCGGCAGCAGTGCACATTGGCATCGCTTACTAAATCTACGCCTGTTTCAGATACGCCTACGACCGATGCATCGTTGACGCAGCCTGATACTCTGGCCCAGGCGAAGCGGGGCGTGTTTGCTTGTCGACGACGAAAGCAGCGCATCACCAGAGGGCGACGGTTCACCGCTGCTATAAAAGACGCTGCAAGAAAGTCGTCGCCTACAGTCCGGCAGCAGTGCACATTGGCATCGCTTACTAAATCTACGCCTGTTTCAGGTGAGAATTTGTCTGTTGTATTCAACAGCATTTATTTTTCTGCGATTTGTGCACTGCTGCCGGACGTACTGTTCCTGTGTCATCGTTTGCAAGTGAACGCATTTGTGTTGGCTAACCATGTCGAAGGATGCACGCGATACTGCTAAAGCAATCGAAGACTTACGACGAGAACTAAGAAAGGAACTTCGAGATATAAAAGATGCTTTGAACGAAGTGAAAGAACTCAGAGCAGATATTCAATCTGTAATAAAAGAAAACCAAGAGCTCAAAGCTGAAAATGACAGACTACGTCGTAGAATAGAGGAGGTCGAAACTTACCAGCGCTCAAATAATCTGGAAATTAAGGGTGTCCCATCTGATGTTGAACCCCTTGATGTGGTTAAGAAAATCTGTGGTGCCATTCAAGAAGAAATAACTTCAGATGACGTCGATATCTGTCACAGAGTACCGACTGCTCGTCATGACCAAACTAATATAGTAGTCCGATTTGTGCGCAGGACAAAGAAGCTTGCCATTCTAAGCAAGTCAAAGAAAATTAGAATTGACAGCAAGGACCTGGGCAGCCAGACGTCTTCTGCAGTATATGTCAATGAGCACTTGACGAAACACGGAAAACAGCTTCTTGGATAAGCTATTCAGAGAAAGAAGGAAATGCGTTGGAAATTTGTCTGGACATCGGGGGGCAAGATATTTGCTCGTAGAAACGAAACCTCGCCTATACTAAAGATAAGAAACGCAGATGATCTTGCCAAGATGACCGTGGAAGGGGCGGAACTGCCACAGAGTGAACATTTTTTTTTGCACAACCTGATATACGTTCGTTTAGGATGAGCACCGATACAGCAATACCTAGTGATGACTATCATGATAGCAGTTCTGCGAATGGTCTTCTTGGGGCTGCGCGCAGGTGCATAAAGGTTTTTCATTTAAACACACGCAGCATACGCCACAAGACAGATAAGATCCTCAGTATATTTAGCTCCCTTACATTTAGCTTTGACTTGTTGCTGTTCTCTGAAACCTGGCTAACTGTAGGCGAAGATCCACCATATTTCGAGAACTACACTTAGAATGGCATAGTGCGTCCCGTTGGTAGAGGTGGTGGAGTGGCTATTTACGTCAAACAATCAATAAAGCATGAAGTTGTCCCCCAATTTTCCCTGGTTAATGAAGTTGTAGAGTGCCTCATGGTTCGCTTAGAAAAAGCATTCGCTGTGATCGTTTACAGACCACCCTCGGGGTGTAAAACAAAGTTCATTTCATTCATTGAAGACGTGTTTGAGTACTTATGTCCTACTGGCTTTCCATTTGTGATAATGGGCGATGTAAACATCGATATGCTCTCTCAGGATGCAACTTCACGGCAGTTAATAGCGCTGGCAAATTCTTTTGCCTGTAATAACGTAATTTCTAAGGCAACCCGCCTAACTGCAGAGACTGCGACACTTCTTGATATATGTTTGACGAACACACTCCCAACATCTTGCGTTGCTGGATCGCTGGCAGTAGATATAAGCGATCATCTACCAATCTTTTGCACCATTCCTTCTTCCAATGGTACTTGCAACAGCAATAAAAAAGTACGGTCTCGTCAGATCAACGCTGACACGCTTGGAATCTTCCGGTATCGTGTTATTGCAACAGACTGGAACCACGTGTTACAAGAAAGGGATGCTAACTTGGCATACAAGCTATTCATTAATAAACTCATGAAATGTTATGATGAAGCTTTCCCGGTGTCTGTGAAGAACGCAAAACGCCAGAAAATTAGAAAACCTTGGATAAGTAATGCGCTGTTTAAAAAAATTACAAAGAAGAACAACATGTACCATGCGTTTATAAAGACACGAGATATCAAATTACTCAGCGAGTTCAAAAAATACAGAAACCATCTAAATGGGGAAATAAGGCGCGCTAAATTCAGGTATTATGAGAATTTATTTAGTAGAATAAGTGATAATCCTAGCAAAATTTGGAGCGAGGTTAGAAATCTTTCTGGTCAAATAAAACAAAGCCACATTCCTAGGGTTTTGGAAAACTCTAGTGGCCTTGGTAACCGAGAGATGGCAACGGCAATGAATAACTACTTCATAAAAAGTTGTGATTTCGATGATGCGGGGTATGACGAGGATACACAACTGCCTGTAAATGACCGTCGCTTATCTAACTCTATAGTTCTGCACACTATCTCATGTCATGAAACCGAAGAATTAATAACAAAGATAAAAAACAATTGTGCAGCAGGTTACGATGATATTAAAGCTATACCAATAAAATACGTCGCTGATGTTATATCACCTGCGTTGTCACATATTATTAATTTAACTCTTGTTACCGGCGTATTTCCCGATGAATTAAAAATAGCTCGCGTATGTCCGGTTTTCAAGGGTGGTAATGACCAAGAGATTGGAAACTACCGACCGATATCGGTACTTCCGATTCTGTCAAAAGTTTTTGAAAGCGCTAATAATATTAGATTACAAAAAATTTTTGCGAAGTACAATGTAATAAGTGATGCCCAATTTGGCTTTCAAAAATGTAAATCCACCGAGCTTGCATTACTCAATATTAAAAACGAGATACTAACCAATTTTGACAAAAAGCTATATACTCTTGGTCTTTTTGTTGACTTCCGCAAAGCATTCGACACCATGCATCACAGTGTTCTTTTAGAAAAAACTTAATAACTACGGTGTCCGTGGCGTTGCCAATAGGTTAATTCAATATTACCTAACAGACCGCTATCAGTATGTCGTTATTAATCAAGAGACATCTCCCCGTGCGAGGGTCAACAAAGGTGTCCCACAAGGATCGATACTTGGTCCTCTGTTGTTTATAGTTTATGTAAATAACTTGTGTAGCATTCCGGATTCTCCTAAGTTAATCATGTATGCGGACGACACTAATATATTTTTTGCTGGTTCATCAATCTCTCAACTTGAAAAGTCTGTAAACACATATCTAAATAAGTTGTCTTCCTGGATTAAACTAAATAAGTTGCGGGTAAACGCGAGTAAAACTAAATATATATTGTTTGCACCCATTAATAAGCCACGGAATATAAGTCTAAGTATCTACTTTGAGGGTCAGACTTTAGAACAAGTCAAGGTACAGAAATTCTTGGGTGTGTGGTTCCAGGAAGACCTTTCCTGGAATGAACATATAAATAAATTGGCAGCAGATCTAAGTAGAAGCGTTGGATGTATGTACAAACTATGTTCCTTATTACCACTTTGGCTAAAGAAAGCGTTATACTATACACTGATATATTCCAGGCTAAGTTATTGTGTCTTATGTTGGGGAACAACGACGGCTCAAAACTATAAAACATTACTTACACTACAAAAGAGGGTACTAAGACTATTCGAGGGATATTACGGTATGCCACAAGGTCTTACCGCACGTCCGTTATTCCCTAAATATCTCATATTACAAGCAAACCAAATATAATAATATAAGTTATTATTGTATATCCAAAATAATAAACTATACCCCATGTACGATTCTTCTCGATGTGTTGAGTACTATCTCCGTACACATAGTATAAGAACACCGAAAACTAGAACAACCTATGGTCAACAACATATTGATTATCAAATACCGAGTCTCCTCAACAAACTGGGTGACGTACTTGACCTAAATAAGAAAACTTCCAAAAATAAGTTCTAGGAATTTCTTCTTTATAATTGTATTGAATACACTTAATACAGAAATTTGGATTATTTATTACTTTCTGTGTCCCAGTTGCTTAGAGTACACTATTTGTGTCTTTTTTTTGTTGTTTTTTTAGGAATGTATGTGTCTCCTGATGCTTTCCTTACCTCACCTATTGTATATATTGCGATGTTTTTTAGGTATTTCATTACTATTTACTGTCCTGTTCTTTCTTTATATTTGAAATGGTTACATGTGTGATCATAATTTGCAAATTGTATCTGTATATAATGATGTTCTCTAATTCGGCTAAGTTGTGTATGAGATGTTATTTTTTAGTTTTTATTTTATTTTGCCAAACTGTATTTCGGAGCAAAAGCCTCCGTCAGGCTATGTAGCCTTTTGCTTTTGCTTCGTTTTTTCTGTTGCACGTACAGAAAATAAATACATCTCAAATCAAAATTAGAAGTAGGAGTGTCAGTCAGCGCCGTCTATAAGTCAAGCGGCGAGTGTGAAACATCCTTTTTTATGCGCATGTGTGGCGTCACGTAGCACGTGAACATTATTACAAGCGGGAAGCTGACCAGTAGTTCCTTGTATAAAAGTCTGCCAATACGAGACCCTCGTTAATAAATAGGGCAAAAAGGTGTATACCTGAGGGCTCATTTTTTCCGTGTTTTGACACAATAATAATAGGTTCTAACAGACAGTAATGCCAAGGAATATATATGGGAAGTTCTTAGAACAAATGGAATGCAAAGAGGAAGAAAAAAAGTGGGTGGAAAAATACCTAGCCGTGAGCAGGAATCGAACCTACGACCTTCAAATAACGCGTTCGATGCTCTAACCATTTAGCTATCACTGCGGCCTTCCCTACATCTACTATTTTTTATTTATATGGGAATTTAGAAATAAGAGTGTCAGTCAGCACCATCTATAAGCCAAGCGGTGGGTGTGGAACACTCTTTTTTATGCGCATATGCGGCGTCACGTAGCACGTGAACCTATTACGAGGGAGCAGCTAACCAATAGTCCCTCGTATACAACCAAAGACACCAAGCTTGCCAATACGAGACCCTCGTTATTGAAAAAGGGAAAGAAGTGTATACCTAAAGGGCATTTTTGTGTTCTGACACAATAATAATGAGATCTAACATACAGTATTGACAAGGAATGTATAGTGGAAGTTACTGGAACAAATGCAATGTATGTAAGGAGAAAAAAGTGGGTGAAAAAATAATCAGACGTGAAGAGGAATCGAACGTACGAACGCTCTAAGCACTGAGCTATCGCAGCGGCATTCCCTCCATCCGCTTTTTTGGTTTATATTTGAATTTGGAAGCAGGAGTGTCAGTCAGCGCCATCCATAAGCCAAGCGGCGAGTGTGGAACACCCTTTTAATGCGCATGTTTGGCGTCACGTAGCACGTGAACATATTACAAGCGGGAAGGTGACCAATAGTTCCTCGTATACAACCTAATGACACCAAGTTTGCCAGTACGAGACCCTCGGTAATGATTAACAGAAAGAAGTGTATACCTGAGGGCTCTTTTTTCTGTGTTTTGACACAATAATAATGAGATCTAACATACAGTAATGCCAAGGAATGCAAAGCGGAAGTTATTAGAACAAATGGAGTGTAAATGAGGAGAAAAAAAAGTGGGTCAAAAAATAATCAGCCATGAGAAGAAATCGAACTTACGACCTTCGAAAAACGCGTTTGATGCTCTAACCACTGGGCTATCACAGCGACCTTCCCTCCATCTACTTGTTTGGGTTTTAGTGTTAATTTAGAAGTAGAAGTGTCAGTCAGCGCCATCTATAAGCCAAGCGGTGAGCGTGGAACACGCTTCTTTGTGCGCATGTGTGGCGTCACGTAGCACGTGAACTTATTACGAGTGGGCAGCTGACCAACGACCTCGTATCAACTATTGACACCAAGTCTGCCAGTACGAGACCCTCGTAAATGAATAGGGAAAAGAAGTGTATACCTAAGAACTCAATTTTTCCGCGTTTTGACACATTACCAATTATATCTAACAGACAGTAATGCCAAGGAATATATAGGGGAAGTTCTTAGAGCAAAGGGAATGTAAATAAGATGGAAGAAAAGTGGGAAAAGATAACAAGCCGTGAGAAGAAATCTAACCTACGACCTTCAAATAACGCGTTCGATGCTCTAGCCACTGAGCTATAACAGCGGACAACCCTCCATCCACGTTTTTGGGTTTATATGTGAAGTTAGAAATAGGAGCGTCTGTCAGCGCCATCTATAAGCCAACCAGTGAGTGTGCAACACCCTTTTTGTGCGCATATGTGGCGTCACGTAGCACGTGAACTTATTACAAGCGGAAAGGTGAAAATAGTTCCTCGTATACAACCTATTGAGGCCAGGTTTGCCATTACGAGACCCTCGTTAATGAATAAGGGAAATAAGTGTATACCTAAGGGCTCGTTTTTTTCTGTGTTTTGACACAATAATAATGAGATCTAACATACAGTCACGCCAAAGAAAGCATAGGGGAAGTTATTAGAACAAATTGAGTGTAAACAAGGAGAAACAAATGTGGGTGAAAAAATATTCAGCCGTGAGAAGAAATCGAACCTACTACATTCGAATAACCCGTTCGAAGATATAACCACTAAACTATCACAGAAGCCTTCTCTACATCCACTTTTTTGGGTGTATTTGTGAATTTAGAAGTAGAAGTGTCAGTCAGCGCCATCTATAAGCCAAGCGGCGCGTGTGAAACACCCTCTTTTATGTACATGTCTGGCGTCACGTAGCACGTGAACCTATTACAAGCGGGAAGGTGACTAATAGTTCCTCCTATACAACCTAATGACACCTAGTTATCCAGTACGAGACCCTCGGTATTGAATAAGGGAAAGAAAGTATACTTAAGGGCTCGATTTTTCTGTGTTTGACACAATAATAATGAGATCTAACATACAGTAATGCTAAGGAATGTATAGGGAAAGTTATTTAAAAGAAATGAAATGTAAATAAGGAGAAAAAAGTGGGCGAAACAACAATCAGCCGTGAGAATGAATCGAACCTACGACCTTCGAATAACGCGTTCGATGATATAACCACTGAGCTATCACAGCGGCCTTCCCTACATCCACGTTTTTGGGTTTATTTGTGAATTTAGAAGTAGAAGTGTCAGCCAGCGCCATCTATAAGCCAAGCGGCGAGTGTGAAACACCCTTTTTTATGCGCATCTGTGCCGTCACGTAGCACGTGAACTTATTACAAGCGGGAAGCTGACCAATAGTTCCTCGTATACAACCTAATGACACCAAGTTTGCCAGTACGAGACCCTCGTTAATGAATAAAATAAAGAAGTATACCTAAGGGCCCATTTTTCCGTGTTTTGACACAATAATAATAAGTTCCAACAGACAGTAATGCTAAGGAATGTATGCGGGAAGCTATTAGAACAATATAAATGTAAATAAGAAAAAAGAAATATGGGTGAAAAAATAACCAGCCGTGAGCAGGAATCGAGCCTACGACCTTCAATTAACGCGTCCGATGCTCTAACCATTGAGCTATCACT
Organism: Rhipicephalus annulatus; assembly: GCA_013436015.1. Lineage (NCBI taxonomy): Eukaryota > Metazoa > Arthropoda > Arachnida > Ixodida > Ixodidae > Rhipicephalus > Rhipicephalus annulatus. The sequence goes on along the minus strand of WOVY01002316.1, from coordinate 32,033 downwards.
GCGGCCGTCCCTCCCTTCACGTTTTTGGGTTTATATGGTAAATTAGAAATAGGAGTGTCAGTCAGCGCCGTCTATAAGTCAAGCGGCGAGTGTGAAACATCCTTTTTTATGCGCATGTGTGGCGTCACGTAGCACGTGAACATTATTACAAGCGGGAAGCTGAACAGTAGTTCCTCGTATAGAAGTCTGCCAATACGAGACCCTCGTTAATAAATAGGGCAAAAAGGTGTATACCTAAGGGCTCATTTTTTCCGTGTTTTGACACAATACTAATAAGTTCTAACAGACATTAATGCCAAGGAATATATATGGGAAGTTCTTAGAACAAATGGAATGTAAATAGGAAGAAAAAAAGTGGGTGGAAAAATACCTAGCCGTGAGCAGGAATCGAACGTACGACCTTCGAATAACGCGTTCGATGCTCTAACCATTTAGCTATCACAGCGGCCTTCCCTACATCTACTATTTTTGTTTATATGTGAATTTAGAAATAAGAGTGTCAGTCAGCACCATCTATAAGCCAAGCGGTGGGTGTAGAACACTCTTTTTTATGCGCATATGCGGCGTCACGTAGCACGTGAACCTATTACGAGGGGCCAGCTAACCAATAGTCCCTCGTATACAACCAAAGACACCAAGCTTGCCACTACGAGACCCTCGTTATTGAAAAAAGGAAAGAAGTATATACCTAAGGGGCATTTTTTGTGTTGTGACACAATAATAATGAGATCTAACATACAGTATTGTCAAGGATTGTGTAGTGGAAGTTACTGGAACAAATGCAATGTATGTAAGGAGAAAAAAGTGGGTGAAAAAATAATCAGACGTGAAGAGGAATCGAACGTACGAACGCTCTAAGCACTGAGCTATCGCAGCGGCCTTCCCTCCATCCACTTTTTGGGGTTTATATTTGAATTTGGAAGTAGGAGTGTCAGTCAGTGCCATCCATAAGCCAAGCGGCGAGTGTGGAACACCCTCTTAATGCGCATGTGTTGCGTCACGTAGCACGTGAACATATTACAAGCGGGAGGTGACCAATAGTTCCTCGTATACATCCTAATGACACCAAGTTTGCCAGTGCGAGACCCTCGGTAATGATTAAGGGAAAGAAGTGTATACCTAAGGGCTCTTTTTTCAGTGTTTTGACACAATAATAATGAGATCTAACATACAGTAATGCCAAGGAATGCAAAGCGGAAGTTATTAGAACAAATGGAGTGTAAATGAGGAGAAAGAAAAGTGGGTCAAAAAATAATCAGCCGTGAGAAGAAATCGAACTTACGACCTTCGAAAAACGCGTTTGATGCTCTAACCACTGGGCTATCACAGCGACCTTCCCTCCATCTACTTTTTTGGGTTTTAATGTTAATTTAGAAGTAGAAGTGTCAGTCAGCGCCATCTATAAGCCAAGTGGTGAGTGTGGAACACGCTTCTTTGTGCGCATCTGTGGCGTCAGGTAGCACGTGAACTTATTACGAGTGGGCAGCTTACCAACGACCTCGTTTCAACTATTGACACCAAGTCTGCCAGTACGAGACCCTCGTAAATGAATAGGGAAAAGAAGTGTTTACCTAGGAACTCAATTTTTCCGTGTTTTGACACATTACCAAATATATCTAACAGACAGTAATGCCAAGGAATATATAGGGAAGTTCTTAGAAGAAATGGAATGTAAATAAGATGGAAGAAAAGTGGGAAAAAGATAACAAGCCGTGAAAAGAAATCTAACCTACTACATTCGAATAACCCGTTCGAAGGTATAACCACTATGCTATCACAGCAGCCTTCCCTACATCCACTTTTTTGGGTTTATTTGTGAATTTAGAAGCAGAAGTGTCAGTTAGCGCCATCTATAAGCCAAGCGGCGCGTGTGAAACACCCTATTTTATGCACATGTGTGGCGTCACGTAGCACGTGAACTTATTACAAGCGGGAAGGTGACTAATAGTTCCTCGTATACAACCTAATGACACCTAGTTTGCCAGTACGAGACCCTCGGTATTGAATAAGGGCAAGAAGTGTATGCCTAAGGGGTCATTTTTTTCTGTGTTCTGACAAAATAATAATGAATTCTAACATACAGCATTGTCAAGGAATGTAGCGGGAAAAAACTGGAACAAATGGAATGTATATAAGGAGAAAAAAGTTGGTGAAAAAATAATCAGACGTGAGAAAAAATCGAACCTACGACCTTCCAATAATGTGTTCGAAGATATAACCACTGAGCTATCACAGCGGCCTTTCCTCCATCCACTTGTTTGGGTTTATATGTTAATTTAGAAGTAGAAGTGTCAGTCAGCGCCATCTATAGGCGAAGCGGTGAGTGTGGAACACGCTTCTTTGTGCGCATGTGTGGCGTCACGTAGCACATGAACTTATTACAAGCGAGAAGGTGACAAATTGTTTCTCGTATACAACCTAATGACACCAAGTTTACCAGTACGAGACCCTCGTTGATGAATAAGGGAAAAAAGTGTATACATAAGGGCTCGTTTTTTCTGTGTTTTGACACAATAATATTGAGATCCAACATACAGTAATGCCCAGGAATGTATAGGGGAAGTTATTAGAACAAATGAATTGTAAATAAGAACAAAGTATTTAGGGTGAAAAAATAACCAGCCGTGAGCAGGAATCGAGCCTACGACCTTCGATTAACGCGTCCGAAGCTCTAACCATTGAGCTATCACAGCGGCCTTCCCTCCATTCATGTTTTTGGGTTCATGTGTTAATTTAGAAAAAGGAGTGTCAGTCAGCGCCGTCTATAAGCCAAGCGGCGAGTGTGAAACATCCTTTTTTATGCGCATGTGTGGCGTCACGTAGCACGTGAACATTATTACAAGCGGGAAGCTGATCAATAGTTCCTCGTATACAAGTCTGCCATTACGAGACCCTCGTTAATGAATAGGGCAAAAAGTTGTATACCTAAGGGCTGATTTTTTCCGTGTTTTGACACAATAATAATAAGTTCTAACAGACAGTAATGCCAAGGAATATATATGGGAAGTTCTTAGAACAAATGGAATGTAAATAGGAAGAATAAAAGTGGGTGGAAATATACCTAGCCGTGAGCAGGAATCGAACCTACGACCTTCGAATAACGCGTTCGATGCTCTAACCATTTAGCTATCACAGCGGCCTTCCCTACATCTACTATTTTGGGTTTATATGTGAATTTAGAAATAGGAGCGTCAGTCCGCGCCATCTATGGGCCCAGCGGCGAGTGTGCAACACCCTGTTTTATGCGCATTCACGTAGCACGTGAACATATTACAAGCGGGAAGATGACAATTAGTTCCTCGCATACAACCTAATGACACCAAGTTTGCCAGTACGAGACCCTCGGTAATGAATAAGGAAAAAAAGTGTGTACCTCAGGGCTCGTTTTTTCTGTGTTTTCACACAATAACAATGAGATCTAACATACAGTAATGCCAAGGAATGTATAGGGGAAGTTATTAGAAGAAATGAAATTTAAATAAGGAGAAAAAAGTGGGTGAAACGATAGTTATCCGTGAGAATGAATCGAACCTAAGACCTTCGAATAACGCGTTCAATAATATAACCACTGAGCTGTCACAGCGGTTTTCCCTCTATCTCCTTTTTGGTGTTCATATGCGAATTTAGAAGTAGGAGTGTCAGTCAGCGCCATCAATAGGCCAAGCGGCGAGTGTGGAACACCCGTTTTTATGCGCTTGTGTGGCGTCACGTAGCACGTGAACTTATTACGAGCGGGCAGCTGACCAATAGACCTCGTATACAATCTAATGACACCAAGTCTGCCAGTACGAGACCCTCGTTATTGAATAGGGAAAGAAGTGTATACCTAAGGGCTCGTTTTTTCCGTGTTTTTGACACAATAATAATAAGTTCTAACAGAGTATAATGCCAAGGAATAGTTAGGGGAATATTTTAGAACAAACGGAATGTAAATAAGAAGGAAGAAAAGTGGGTGAAAAGGTGACTAGCCGTGAGCAGGAAGCTAACCTACGACCTTCGAATAACGCGTTCGATGCTCTAACCACAGAGCTATGACAGCGGCCTTCCCTTATCCACTTTTTTGGGTTTGTGTGTGAATTTAGAAATAGAAGTGTCAGTCAGCGCCATCTATACGCCAAGCAGCGAGTGTAGAACACCCTTTTTTATGCGCATGTGTGGCGTCACGTAGCACGTGAACTTATTACATGCGGGAAGGTGACCAATAGTTCCCGTATACGACCTAATGACACCAAGTTTGCCAGTACGAGACCCTCGTTAATGAATAAGGTACAGAAGTGTATACCTAAGGACTCTTTTTTCTGTGTTTTGACACAATAATAGTGAGATCCATCATTCAGTAATGACAAGGAATATATAGCGGAAGTTATTTGAAGACATGGAATGTAAATAAGGAGAAAAAAAGAGGGTGAAAAAGATTCAGCCGTGCGAATGAATCGAACCTACGACCTTCGAATAAAGAATTGATGCTCTAACCACTGAGCTATCACAACGGCCTTCCCTACATCCACTTTTGTGGATTTATATGTGAATTTAGAAGTAGGAGTATTAGTCAGCGCCATCTATAACCAAGTCGTGAGTGTGGAACACGCTTCTTTGTGCGCATGTGTAGCGTCACGAAGCACATGTACTTATTACGAGTGGGCAGCTGACCAATAGACCTCGTATCTTCTAATGACACCAAGTCCGCCAGTACGAGACCCGGATAAATGAATAGGGGAAAGACGTGTATACCTAAGAACTCGTTTTTTCCGTGTTTTGACAATATAACAATAATATCTAACTCACAGTAATGCCGAGGAATGTATAGGAGAAGTTATTACAACAAATGGACTGTAAATGAGGAGAAAGAACAGTGGGTCAAAAAATAATCAGCCGTGAGAAGAAATCGAAACTACGACCTTCGAATAACGCGTTCGATGCTCTAACCACTGAGCTATTACAGCAGCCTTCCCTACATACACTTTTTGGGGTTTATATGTGAACTTAGAAGTAGGAGTGTTAGTCAGCGCCATCTATAACCAAGTGGTGAGTGTGGAACACGCTTCTTTGTGCGCATGTGTGGCGTCACGTAACACATGAACTTATTACGAGCGGGCAGCTGACCAATAGACCTCGTATCATCTAATGACACCAAGTCTGCCAGTACGAGACCCTCGTAAATAAATAGGATAAGACGTGTATACCTAAGAACTCGTCTTTTCCGTGTTTCGACAATATAATAATAATAAATAACAGACATTAATGCCAAGGAATGTATAGGGGAAGTAATTGGAACAAATGGAGTCTAAATGAGGAGAAAGAAAAGTGGGTCAAAAATATGCAGCCATGAGAAGAAATCGAACGTACGACCTTCGAAAAACGCGTTCGATGATCTAACAACTGAGCTATCACAGCGGCCTTCCCTCCATCCACTTTTTTCGGTTTATGTGTGAATTTAGAAATAGAAGTGTCAGTCAGCGCCATCTATACGCCAAGCAGCGAGTGTGGAACACCCTTTTTTATGCGCATGTGTGGCATCACGTACCACGTGAAGTTATTACAAGCGGGAAGGTGACCAATAGTTCCCGTATACGACCTAATGACACCAAGTTTGCCAGTACGAGACCCTCGTTAATGAATAAGGGAAAGAAGTGTATACCTAAGGGCTCTTTTTTCTGCGTTTTGACACAATAATAGTGAGATCTAACATTCAGTATTGACAAGGAATGTATAGGGGAAGTTGTTTGAAGACATGGAATTTAAATAAGGAGAAAGAAAAGTGGGTGAAAAAATAACCAGCCGTGAGAATGAATGGAACCTACGACCTTTGAATAATGCTTTCGATGCTCTAACCACTGAGCTATCACAGCAGCCTTCCCCTCAACCACTTTTTAAGGTTTATATGTGAATTTAAAAGTAGGAGTGTCAGTCTGCGCCATATATAAGACAAGCGGGGAGCGTGAAACACACATTTAATGCGAATATGTGGCGTCACGTAGCACGTCAACTTATTACGAGCGGGCTGCTGGCCAATGGTCTCTCGTATACAACCTAATGACACCAATTCTGCCAATACGAGACCCTCGTTAATGAATAGGTGAAAGAAGCGTATACCTAAGGGCAGATTGTGTCAAAACACAAAAAACGAGCCCGTAGGTATACACTTTTTTCCCTTATTCATTAACGAGGGTCTCGTACTGGCAGACTTGGTGTCATTAGGTTGTATACGAGGGACGATTGGTCAGCTGCCCACTCGTAATAAGTTCAAGTGCAACGTGACGCCACACAAGCGCATAAAAAAGTGTGTTTCAGACTCGCCACTTGGCTCATTGATGGCGCTGACTGACACTCCCACTTCTGAATTCACATATAAACTCAAAAAAGTGGATGAAGGGAAGGCCGCTGTGATAGCTGAGTGGTTAGAGCATCGACCGTGTTATTCGAAGGTTGTGGTTTCCCTTTTTACCCACCTTTCTTTTTTCTTATTTATATTCCATTTGTTCTAATAACTGCCCCTATACATTCCTTGGCATTACTGTCTGTTAGATCTTATATATATATATATATATATATATATATATATATATATATATATATATATATATATATATATATATACATATATAGTGGCGAGTTTGTTGGCGTCCCTCGCAGAGAAACTCAAGGACACTGGGTACTTTCGGAGAGACACTTCACGCGTCCTTGACCGTCAGAGACGCTGCGCGCGTCCAACAGCGGGGCTACCCCGTGCTCCTTCAGCGTATCAGCGCCTCTAAAAGACCGGCACATTTAGCGTCTGGTGGCTTCCTCGTCCACGTTCTGTACATACTCTAAACACAAATATAAACGCTTTGTTTCCTTCTTGCTGCCTTTTGCTTTGCCACTGCCTGCATGCTACTGCAGCTGGTCATGGCGCCTGTCAGCGCGTTTGTTTTGCTAGTGCTTGTGTGGCGCATGCGTGTGAGAGCAGGCGAAACCCAGCGCAATGCGCGTCAATGTTTTTGTGGTTACGTGGCCAAGCGACCTATAAATTGACGTCACTGCACAACTCGGGGCCGCGAAAAAAAAACCGACAATGGTTCGCATAAATAGAGCAATAGTAAACTACTTTGCGAAAATACACGAATCTTGGCGTGTGTATCGTGCTTCCTGGAGCTGAAGGAAACGCTTCCAGCAGAAAACATGCATTCGACAAATTTGGTGTCACTCACTCTTTAATGGCTCTTTTTCAGCGCTAGGACTTCCAAAAGTGGAAATTCCTTCTCTAATGGTAATTATTGAGGGTGGCGTGTGGTAACAGCATGTCAGTGGTTTTCTGCCTAAATCGCTCAATTGTCTTGTTGTCAGCGACTGTTTTGAAATTGTCGACGTGTTTCGCCATGACGATAACGCAGGTTATCTCTCTTACTGCCGATGTGAAGAATATTTTTAGGAGCGAAGCTCCTTATGGCGTGGCTTGGGCGTCCCTCGTATGTAACCACCAGTGGCACAAACCCGAAATAGGTATAACACTTGACCTCCAAGGTGGTGCCAGTGAGAGATTTCTTCTGTGCGTTGTTTAACAATAAAAATTAGTGCTCAATGTACATGCGAATGGCTGCTAATGGGGAATGAGAGACATGAGCATTCGGCTTTTAGTCAACGCGCACGCTGCGATCCCCATTAGCAGCCATTGGCATGTACATTGAGCACTATCGGACAAGAAAGGGATGCTACATTATACTCGCTGGGTGTAACCTCCTTAGCTTTAAAAAGGTTTAGAGAGCGTTGAGCCGCAGTACCATGAATACAGTGAACTAGAATATACCATGATCTCGAGGTGGTTAAAGGTGGGAAGTGGACCCAAAGCGCAGGCCGTAAGAAAGTGTGCGTGTGCCACCTCTCGTTTAGTCCTTGGAATGTCCGCTGGATAGCGGTGCTTTTATATAGGGAATTTATGATAAAAAGATGCGAGATGGTGGGACTTGGAGTGTTGAATAGATGAACGAACGGACACACAAACAGATGCATGGATGGACGCATGAACGGACGCAGGGGCGGATGCACGAAAGAACGCAGGGACGGGCACACAAACAGACGCATGAACGGTCACACAGACGGACGCATGGACGGACGAATGCTTCGCCCCACTCTCCATCATTCACTCCGTGGATATGCAGCCATTTTTTTATTCAGTTCCACTTCCTGAGCTCTTTGCTGCTGTTAAGTCGTGCATAGTACAAAGCGGCGACGTTGATTTTGTTGCTTGAGCTGAAATCTTAGTGCCCAGTGTTATTGCGGTTCTCTAAGCCTCAAAAATAATTTAGTTTTTTTGTAGGTAGCATTTATTTGCAAAGAAAGACATTTGCATAGGGTCCAGTGTTGCGCCGATTTTACTTGATATATTTTTTTGTTTATTGACCAGGCACAACAACGTGTTCCTATTTCATCACCAGCTTTTTACGTTTTTCAATATGTAGACAAGTTTTTAAAATGTTGTTTTAGGGAAGACGTGCACTGCTGTCTACCACGAAATGATGCACATCACTTCAAATGCAATTAAGACGAATGCCCAGACTTTATATTCACACAGAGCGCCACCGACAATGTTTTGCCGTTTTTAGACAATAACCTGGCCTTCAAAAGCGATTTTGTTTATTGCGCTTACATGTCTCTCTGTAAAAATGCTGTTTTCTTATGTTTTCACGCATTTCGAGGCTGTAAAATGTAGTTTAGCATTGCCTTGAATTCGTGCTGCGCAGATCAAGTTTACACATGGTGCAGACCAGCCTTCGTAAACAGATTGGCTGACTCCGAAACACTGGCTCTCCTCGGGCGGTTTTGCTTGCCGTTGCCGAATACTTGACTGAGAAGCTGAATATCAGCACTCAGGAAGAGCACTCGAGATAACGGGAGAGTATTAAACCCGAGGTGATTCTGTGTTTGCGCAAGTTGAGCCTCAAGGTGGTGGCCACTATATAAGTTTGCAATTGTTGTTGTGTTTTGCGCTCTGAATAAGCTACCAGGTGCACTTGCGCTGCAAAAGTTCTCGTGCTAAGCAGCAAGGGTACCAAAAGAGGCCCGTCCAACAATTCAGGAGTTGTGACCGATGTGTATATGAAACTCCCCTTAAAGTGGCCCTCTAACACTTTTCATGACTTCATAATTTTGCATGTTGTTCTAGCTGGTTGCGTACACTGACAGCTTAAGAAATAAGTGCCGGAAGAACGGAAGCGATAGGGCCATGCACTGTGACGTTATTTAGCTTAAAGACAAATTCCACCTGGATCACGTCACGAATTTTGGTGGCGCGTTTGTTGTGACGTCATCCTGCTACATTCCGTGGCCGCCTGTTCCTGAGACAAGGGCCGTGACATGCGCTACATTTGCTTCCATCATTCGGTTATCACGACAGTCTCTTCTTAATTCGGACTGTACATATTTATTGACGAAACAATAAAGACAGCTTATTTCCTGTGTCACCATAAAACGAGGGTCTGTTGATCGTTCTGACGAGTCCGGCGCAGAAAAGATTGTGTTGACTTGACTCAATTGAACCAGCTCGTTAGGCGGGAGCGTCATCAATTGCCAACAAGTTATGGGAAGCTTCAAGAAAGCCAAAGTCTTCCTTAAAGAAGACGCGCATTCACGTTTCTACCTGATAAAGCTTTCTGGGGAATTTCAAAGGCTCTACGACGTTCATTACGCCGTACGGGCAGTACTGCTACCACACATTGCCGTTCGGGGTTACATGCGCAACAGAAAGTTTTGAAAGAAAGTTCTCGCAAGTCCTAGAAGTGTACACGGCATACTGAACTACATAGATACATTCTGGTGCACGGCCAGAACAAAGTGGAACGCGACAAGCGGCTTTGTAACGTCCACGAACGACATCAACAAGCAGGTGTAACTCTCAACAGGGAAAAATGTTGTTTCTCAGTTGAACAGGTCGCAGTCTTGGGAATGATCCTGGATGCCAACGGTGTGCGTCAAGACCCCGAAAAAGTAAGAGCGATCAAGCATTTGCCCAAACCCAAAACATCACTGAGGTTCGATCCTTGTTAGGCATAATGAACCACTTCGCATAAATTTTACCTAATGCAGCTTCAATATATGCTTCTTTAGACAGCATCCTAAACTAAGACAGCAGCTGGTCTTGAGGACTTCAACAAGAGGCAGCTTTTGAGAAGATTAAGACCACTCTCAGCTCGGACAGATGTCTGGTGAGGTACAACCCATGGTACTCGACAACTGTATCGGCGGACGAGTCCTCACTAGGAATTGCCGCAGTGCGGATTAGCCATCTGGTGAGAGACGTCCAGTAGCATGCGCCTCCAGATAGTCCACAAAAACAGAGCAGAAGTATTCACAAATCCAAAAAGAAGCGTTAGCTTTAACTTGGGCTGTAGAATGCTTCGACTAATTCCTAAGTGGCCTCACGTTTCTTTTTCAGGCAGACCACAAGCCTCTCCTCCCGCTACTGGGTGGAAATACTATTGATTCTTTACCGCCGAGAATTCAAGTGTTCGGGATGCGTCTTATGCGGTACTCGCTCATGCTTACCCATGCCGCGGGAAAAATCAGTGCTACAGCAGACACTCTTTCTAGGGCGACAGTGATGAACACGGCACTTTGTGTCGGAAAGTTGTCTGAAGCAGACGTTTTGGCTCACGTGAAGGGAGCAGTTCAGAATACCTTCTCCAACGACATGATCGAACGCATACGCTCAGAGCAAGCAAATGACCCCGAATATGCGTCGTTGCTCGAAGCTTGTATGCAAGGTTGCCCCACTAAGCACCAGACACCACAGCCTCTGAAGCTATTCTGGGCGCATCGTGGTAACGACATAATTTGCAAGCAGTTGCATTTGAAAGACTCAAGGCTGGTGTAATCACGAGTGCTGCGGAAAAAATGCTTCGAATGGTTCACAAGGGACACCAGAGAATTACACGCTGCCGCTTGCACATGAAAGAGTCTATCTGGTGGCCAGGAACTAGCAAAGACTTCACTTCACTTTATTTTCCTCGAAGACCTTACAGGGAGGTACTACATAAGAGGTGGGGTTAACATAATAGTTGCTACATACAAAACTTAAATAATTTTTGCTCTACATCAGTTGTAGACCATGGCATAACAGTTTATTGTTATTAATAATCATAATTATGCAGATACACGTATGTTAGACATATGTAGTAGACATATGGGGTTATTCATAATCATAATTATGCAGATACATGTATGTTAGACATATGTAGTGCGGCACAGTGAAAAAACTAAATAAAGATACACACGAAAGTTCTGCTCCTGACACGAAGCTCTTATTTGCAAGAACTGAAGGACACCATCTAGCCACTGGTTTACACACCTTATTCACTTCATGTGTGACGGCTCATCTTCAGCTGCTTGGCCGTCTGCCGCTTCCCTGCCTTGTTAGTGTTCAGTCCTTTCACATTGAATGAAGACGTGTGACAACGTAAAAAGTAATTACTTTCGCTGTGAGGGTAGCTGCGTGCACACTGCAACCAACTTCAATCGAGAGTCTGCGCTGAACAATTGCCAGTATGTCCATAATGCTGTCAGAGTGCAGCTTACTCTGGCAAAAACATTATGTGAAAGTATCCTCGAGATTTTTCATGAAGCTGTTCAGCTGACTTGAGGGATGAAGAAGGCCTCCTCGGTCACAAAAGTTGGTCAGCCGAACAAGTTGAAAACAGCCTCGGCGTTGATAATGGGTGAGGTATGCGCACTTTTTTTTCCATCGATAATATGCACATACCACAGGGGCGCCTGCGCAGGGGCGCCTGCGCAAGTAGGCGTTTGGTGTGTAGCGACACCACGAACCCGAGCTAAAGGGGGAGTTTCGACTCCCTCCCACGCCTAGCCGTGCGTGGCTTTGCCGTGTCCGAGGAAAAGGGGATCCTGGGGGTTGAGCCGACCCTGGGTGATTGGACCGTTAAGGCCCCCCGGCAGAGGCAACACACCCCTTTGGCCCCGGCTTCACGTAGACAGCACCCCTGAGCTGACCCACCCAGGGGAATCGGCAGTCGCCTTTTCCTATCTCTCTCGCCCTACATCTTCGTCTTTATCTCTTACTATTTATCTGTCCTGTCTTCTACTCTCTTCCGTTTACTTCCAAACTTCCTGGCGGCTAGGGTTAACCCTGTGCAAATAGCCTACCTTGGTCTAGGCGCATTGGGTTATAGTGGCGTTGTACGGCTGGCGTCTGCAGGTTTCAGCATTTGTAACCTTGTAGCGTCCCCCCGTTGGGCTCCGTGGTGGGTGGCCGCCAACGCTGCTGAACAACAATAAGGAAGACATGCATGGAGCATTCCCACTACTGTCTGATCGTACCGGCTTAAAGCCGGTACGCACCGATGATCTCACCAGAGAAGGATTGGCCACCCTGGTGCAGTATCTGGCCCCCCCCTCCCGTAGGCATTCGTCAATTAACTCACGGTCCTCAGTCCCCACCAGCTGCGGAGCAACTGACCACGCGGCGGTCAGATCTGCAAAGCAGCAGAGGGTGCTAGGAATCTCTGGATACGGACAGGCCACCATTGGAACTTGAACTTAGCAACGTTTAACGTTAGAACGTTATCTAGTGAGGGAAGTCTAGCTGTATTATTCGAGGAGCTAGAAGGCATTAAATGGGATATAATCGGGCTGAGTGAGGTTAGGAGGACAGATGAGGCCTATACTGTGCTACAGAATGGGCACGTCATTTGCTATCGGGGCTTGGCAGACATAAGAGAACTGGGAGTAGGGTTCCTAATTCACAGAAACATAGCTGGCAACATATAGGATTACTATAGCATTAATGAAAGGGTGGTAGGCATTGTAATTAAACTGAATAAAAGATACAAAATGAAGGTAGTACAGGCTTACGCGCCTACATCCAGCCATGATGACGCTTCAGTTGAAAGCTTCTATGAAGACGTGGAATCGGCAATGAGTAAGGTGAAAACACAGTATACTATAGTAATGGGCGACTTTAATGCAAAGGTAGGGAAGAAGCAGGCTGGAGACCAGGCAGTAGGAGATCATGGCATCGGCACTAGAAACGCCAGAGGAGAGCTACTAGTAGAATTCGCAGAACGCAATAATCTGCGTATTTTGAATACCTTCTACCGAAAACGAGAAAACCGCAAGTGGACATGGAGGAGCCCTAATGGCATAAATAAGAACGAAATAGACTTTATAATGACTGCCCACCCAGGAGTCGTGCAGGATGTGGAAGTGGTTGGCAAGGTAAGATGCAGTGACCATAGAATGGTACGGGCGCGAATCCGCCTAGACTTGAAAAAGGAACGACAGAAACTGATACGCAAGAAGCAAATCAATGAGCTAGCACTGAGAGGGAAAGTACAGGAATTCAGAGTGTCACTGCAGAACAGGTACTCTGCTCTTAGCGAGGAAACCAACCTTAGCGTAGATACAATGAATGATAATCTGACGAGTATCATCACGGAGTGTGCAGTGGAAGTTGGAGGCAGGGTAGCTAGACAGGACACCGGCAAGCTTTCCCAGGAAACGAAGAACCTCATTAATAAGCGTCAAATCATGAAAGTGTCAAGTACATCAGAAAATATAGAACTGGCAGAGCTTTCGAAGCTGATTAATAGACGTAAAGTATGTGTGTAAGAAGGTATAACATGGAGAGAATTGAGCACGCTCTGAAAAACGGAGGAAGCGTCAAAGCACTGAAGAGGAAACTTGGGATAGGCAAAAGGCGGATGTATGCACTAAGGGACAAAGAAGGCAAATTAACAACCAATATGGATAGGATAGTTAAAATAGCGGAGGAGTTTTACAGAGATCTGTACAGTAGCCGAGACAACCACAATCTGAATACTATAGGAACTAGCAGTAACCCAGACGACACCCCACCGGTAATGATAGAAGAAGTCAGAAAAGCTTTGGAGAGCATGCACAGAGGCAAAGCTGCTGGTGAGGATCAAGTAACATCAGATCTGCTGAAAGATGGAGGACAGATTGTGTTAGAAAAACTAGCCACTCTATTTACGAGGTGTCTCCTGACGGGAAAAGTACCAGAGTCTTGTAAGAACGCTAACATCATCTTAATACATAAGAAAGGAGATGACAAGGACTTGAAGAATTACAGGCCGATCAGCATGCTCTCTGTAGTATACAAGCTATTTACAAAGGTAATTGCTGGCAGAGTAAGGAAAACATTAGAGTTCAATCAACCAAAGGAACAAGCAGGATTTAGAACAGGCTACTCAACAATTGACCACATTCATACTATCAATCAGGTAATAGAAAAATGATCAGAGTATAATCAACCACTATACATAGCCTTCATAGATTACGAGGAGGCGTTTGATACAGTAGAAATATCAGCCGTCATGCAGACACTGCGGAATCAGGGCGTAGATGAAATATATATAAACATTCTGGAAGAAATCTACAGGGGATCAACTGCTACCATAGTGCTTCATAAAAAAAGCAACAGAATACCAATAAAGAAGGGTGTAAGGATGGGGGACACAATCTCCCCAATGCTATTCACTGCGTGCTTACAGGCGTTTTCAGAAGCCTAGAATTGGAACAGTTAGGGATAAGAGTTAATGGAGAGTACCTCAGTAACCTGCGCTTCGCCGATGACATTGCATTGCTGAGTAACTCAGGGGACGAATTGCAACTCATGATTATGGAGTTAGACAAGGAGAGCAGAAAGGTGGGTCTTAAAATTAATCTGCAGAAAACGAAAGTAATGTACAACAACCTCGGAAAGGAGCAGCGCTTTGCGATAGGTAATAGTGCACTTGAAGTTGTAAAAGACTATGTCTACTTAGGGCAGGTAATAACCGCAGAGCCTAACCACGAGATTGAAGTAACTAGAAGAATAAGAATGGGGTGGAGCACATTCGGCAGGCACTCTCAAATTATGACAAGTAGATTGCCACTGTCCCTCAAGAGGAAGGTATATAACAGCTGTATCTTGCCGGTACTTAGCTACGGAGCAGAAACCTGGAGACTCACAAAGAGGGTTCAACTTAAATTGAGGACGACGCAGCGAGCAATGGAAAGAAAAATGGTAGGTGTAACCTTAAGAGACAAGAAGAGAGCAGAGTGGATTAGGGGACAAACGGGAGTTAAGGATATCATAGCTGCAATAAAGAAGAGGAAATGGACATGGGCCGGGCATGTAGCGCGTAGACAGGATAACCGCTGGTCATTAAGGGTCACCAACTGGATTCCCAGAGAAGGGAAGCGGGGTAGGGGGAGACCGAAGGTTAGGTGGGCAGATGAGATTAAGAAGTTTGCGGGTATAAATTGGCAACAGCAAGCACAGGACCGGGTTAACTGGCGGAACATGGGAGAGGCCTTTGTCCGCAGTGGACGTAGACAGGCTGATGATGATGATGATGACATACAAAACGGTGGTTACATACATTTACAAGATAGTGGCTATGATGCACATACAGGATAGTTGCTACAATACATTTATTGAGACATACCAAGTTTTATTTTTTCAGAAAATGAGGATAAGCAGGTGGTTTCGACGATATTGCGGGGCAGGCCGTTCCAGTCAGTCGATGATCGACAAGAAAAGATTCAGAAAAAGTCGTAGTGTGGCTGCGGGGACGAGTAACCTGTAAATGATGCCCTGCGCGCAGAGATGTGCGCGGTGGCGGGGCCAAAATATATGGGGAATGATGAAGTGAGCTGTAAAAAAACTAGGGAAAAAGGATTTATGAATCGATGCGGCGCCGGGACGATAGCGTGTTTAAGCCAGACTGAATTTTAGTTGTGATATGCTGAGATAATAAGAATATCATGATTGAATCAACCTTACTGCGCGGTTCTGAATGGCTTCTAGGGCTTTGCTAAGGTATGTTTGATGACGTGACCAGATGGAAGAAGCGTATTCTAGCTTCGGGAGTAAGAGCGACTTATATGCTAGAAGTTTTTCATGACGTGGTGCATGGCGGAGATGGCGTTTCAGGAATCCAAGGGTTTGGTTGGCAGAGGACGTAACGCGTGTTCTATGAGGTGACCAATTTAGGTTACGTGAAAGGGTGATACCGAGGTACTTATATGTACCTACTTTTTCTAATGATCTGTTAGCAAAAGTGTAAAAAGTTTACATTGGCTGTAGGCGGCGACTGAAGCTTATTACCTTGCATTTGTTGGGGTTCAGGGTCAACAACTATTCGTTGCACCAATCTTGAACATTGCTAAGATCGTCTTGTAAAAAAGAGTGATGGTTATAGTTAGTGATTGGACGGCAGAAGACACAATCGTCAGCGAACATTCAGATTTGATAGGCAACTTGTAGAGGGAGCTCATTAATATAAATAAGAAATAGCAGTGGACCCAAGACGCTACCTTGCGGGACGCCAGATGTTACAGGGAGGGGGCCGAAAATGGAATTATTTACATGTACTGACTGCGATCGTCTATAAAGAAATTCATCAATCTAATGGAAAATGTCGGGATATAGGTTCAACTGTGAGAGTTTAAGTAATAGCCGTTGCTGGGGTAACTTATCAAATGCTTTTGCATAATCAAGAAAAATGGCATCGACCTGTTTGTTAGTACCAAGGTTCATAGGTACGTCATGGATGAATATGGCAAGTGGCGTTTCACAAGAGAGGCCCTTGCGAAATTCATTTTGAGATGTGTGAAAAACGCGGTTAGTGTCAAGAACCTGCATGATATGTGTGTAGAGGACGTGCTCCATTATTTCGCAGGGTACACTGGCCAGTGAAATTGGTCGGTAGTTAAAAGGAGCTGTTTTATTGCCCGATTTATAAATTGGAACGATTGATTGATATGTGGGGTTTAACGTCCCAAAACCACTCTATGATTATGAGAGACGCCGTAGAGGAGGGCTCCGGAAATTTAGACCACCTGGGGTTCTTTAACGTGCACCCAAATCTGAGCACACGGGCCTACAACATTTCCGCCTCCATCGGAAATGCAGCCGCCGCAGCCGGGATTCGAATCCGCGCCCTGCGGGTCAGCAGCCGAGTACCTTAGCCACTAGACCACCGCGGCGGGGCTCATAAATTGGAACGATCTACGCTTATTTTCAGGTGAGACGTATGTTACCGGAAGAAAGAGACTGCGAGAAGAATAATCTTAGTTAGTTGCACAGATGTTCTTGGTGTTTTTTAACACTTTCGGATTGATATCATCTGCCCGAGTTACCGATGAAAGTTTAAGCTTTCTAATTATGCCTATTATTCCTTCCTCGCTGAAGTCAATTGCTGACATAACATCCTGGACAGGGGATGGGGGTACAGGTAGAGGAGCATCAGGTTCAGTGGTGAATACAGAAGAAAAAGCAAGATTAAATACCTCAGCACATTCTTCTTCAGGAATCGTAATGCCATTATGGTCAGTAAGCATGCCAGCAGAAGGTGGCTTGGGATTAGGAATTCGCCAGATTTTTTTATGGTTGCTTTAAAGTACGCAAGGTAAGGTATCATAAAAGAAGGAGTGCTTGTCACAACGCATAGCTGATATGAAAACTTTCTCAGCTACGTAATAATTTTCCCAGGCCACAGCACAATTTTTTTTCAAGCGGGAAAGGCGTTTTTTCTTATTTTTTAGAGATTTCAATTTCCTGGCGAACCAAGTTTGTTGTGGTTTGCTTGTACCGATATAACTGTAATATGGTCTGTAGCAAGCGCAGTAAACTTTTGTTGGGAGATCAACCACTTTTCTTGTAGTGTGTGGGAATAAAAATTGGTGCAAAAATTCGGGTAATAAGCGATAAGCTCGTTGTTTATGGCATCGTAGTTACCTTTACCGTATAGGCGTATTGTTTTATTCCACGATTCTTGTCTTGGCAAGGTAAATCTTAAGACTGTGTGGATTATTTTATTGTCGCTAATTTCACGGAGGTAAGACATCGAAGAGAGGCTAATTGAGCTATTTGTTAGTATCAGATCTAAACGCTGGCCGAATTCTGCGTGACGTGTGTTGATTGCAACACAAGCTGACTTAAAGTGAAATTAAAGCAAAGATCGAAGAACTCATTATCAATTTTGCTCAGTGAAGAAGGTAGATTTCCAGCCCAGTTTCTGTGAGGGAAGTTAAAATCCCCGAGGAAAAGTACCTGAGCGTTAGTATATTTTGTCGCGAGTCTGTCCAGGACGCAGCTAAGCTTGTCAGCAAAGCATGTATCTGTTCGCGGTGGGCGGTAGCATACACCAAGTAAGATGGTATGAGAAGGGGAGCGAAAGAGTAGCCATATTATTTCAAGCTCACTGGGCGTATGAACATTGGTGCAAGTCAAGGTGCTACTGACGGCAATGAGCACACCAGCACCTCTAGAGTTCTAGCGATCTTTGTGGAAAACCTGAAGGCGAGGTAGGTCATCCAAGACCTTGCAAAAGACATTGCACAAACCGTGGCCAACTGCCCAGAATGCGCGACAGAGCGTATTCAATTTTGCGAACCAATAACTCCATCTAAAACAACCGAGCTGCCATGACAGAAAAATGAAATTGGTTTATTTGAGAATAAATGAGCTGCCAACTTTGTCGTTGCTGATTATCACTCCAAATACCCAGAGCCTGCCCGGCTGGATTGAGGAACGCCGTCTAAGGCGGTTATGCAGCATCTAAAAAGCTGCTTCGCTAGACATGGGATACCGCCAACGGTAATATCGGAAAATGGACCACAATAGGTGACCAGTAAAAGAGCGAGGGATTGTGGATTGCAACGTTTTCTGCCGGCTTCCGGTTCGAGAATAGTAGACGACAGTGTACCGTACCGCCCGAAGCCTTAGATTATTCAGGATTCGCAAACGCGGTCGCCCGTTTATCTTCGTTCTGATAAACTATGATCAGTAGTTCTGCCGTTGGCTGCTCAAATTTGAGCATAAAAGGCAAAGGCAGGTATCGATTCCCATAAAATGAAGATAAAAAATGAGATCGGCCGTGGCTGTGAAGAGAACCACAACGGCAGGTAGCCTTTGAGTACCGGACGTTGAAGCGTGTGAACGTGGAGCGTGCGAAGACCATTTTATCACAGGTACGTGCGTATTCTACACTAATGAAAAGCTTACGCATAAATTTGCTGTGAATATCATGTCGACAATTAAGTTGTCTCGCTGGGGCGCTAGCAAATATATTATGGGTACGCACGCGCAAAATCTATATATACCTACCACACGATATGAGTGCCGGCCATTGCACCATAAACATGACAAAAATTTTGCTGATCCCACGTACAGTGGGAATCGATGATGTGTGCAGCACGAATGAGAAATGGTGATATGTCACTTTAAAATCAGCACAACGTTACGAGGCGGAGGTAAATGATGCTGTATATGACTTCAGTGGCATCATTATCATGTTTGGATATGGCGTTTACTTCGTCATCTATATGACGTCACGTGATACCAAATTTAGTATATGTGGAGCAGGGGAAACGACCGCGAGCACGCTCTGTGCGTTGTATGTTGTCATATTCTTACATGACACGTGTGCCAGGATTATCATGTTTGCATTAGTCATATATTTTGTCATCCATTGACGTCACGTAGTGCCAAGTTCGGTGTATCTGGAGCTAGCAAAATGGCCGCGAGTGCATCATGAACGGCCTATATTACTACAATGCAGCGTTGAGGCGCTTCCACGCTGGGCACAGCGACGCTAAGTTACGAAAACGCGAGCACTCTGTAGTCTGCTATAGCACTCTGTACCTGCTAAAGAGCCGCATTTTACGCTCAAAAGTATCGTGTTTTCGCGCGTGCTAATGCCAGGAGTTGTAAAGTCTTCTTGGAAAGAGCAAGACGGAAAATGCAGACAAAATCAAAAGATGTTTTTTTACAAACGTCATGCTGCGAGATCTCTGTCTATCCACAGGCACTCAAGTATGGCTGAAAAACAGATGCACCGAGGGCGTGGTTCTTCGTCCTTCAGAAACATTGAGATACTACGGGGTCTAAGCGGAAGAAAAAAACCAGACGCTGAAACAGATGTCATCTGTTCCATCTCTCATATGAAGGAGGAAAGAGCCCCGTGAAGAGGGAGGAGCATCCACAAAACAGCGAGACAACGGACGTGAAGGACAAAGACATCGTAGCTACCAAGTCCTCTGACATCCAAAAGCCTCGTTCATCGGCCGATACTTCAAGTCCAGAACAAAGAACGACGCGATATGGGTGCGTCATACGAGCTCCTAAAAGACTCGGTATTGAAACTAATTCGTGAAATGTTTTTCCTTCTTAGCAGGCTCACGATGCTTATAAAATGGGGAAGATGTGACATCATTCTGCTGCATTTCATGGCCGCCTAATACTCACACAAGCGCCGAGACGCACGCAATCTTTGTTTCCATTGTCCGGTTATCACGATAGTCATGTGATGCTTCATACTCTATATATTTATTGATTTATTTATTTTTATTCATTTACATTACTCTCAGGGCCCATAAAGGCGTTACAGGGGGGTTGGGTAATATAACAAAAATGCAGCAATAACAGAACACAATAATACAACCAATAATTAGAATACATGTTCAAACAATATTCAGTTATCAGGGGCTTAAGATATGATCGGTTAGTGCAGTCTTGAAGGATGACGGAGGCGATGGAGGGGGGAATGTGGTTCCACTCGGCACTGGTCTTTGGTAGAAAGGAGTCTGAAAAAACGTTAGTACGGCAGAAAGGAATGAAAACTTTATACTGATGATCAAGACGTGACAATGTGTATGAAGGTTGCGGGATGAGTTCCTGTTTAGGTGAATTATTTTGGTAAAGGATTTTGTGAAAAAGGCATAGACGAGAAATTTTTCTTCAAATTTGCAAATCAATTAGTCCAAGGTTTGATTTCATTAGTGAAGCGCTAGATGTGCGGGTATAGTTTGAATAATTGAAACGTGCTCACAGATTTTGAACCGACTCAATGATTGCTGATAATGTATTTTGACCGGGGTCCCACACAGATCACGCATACTCAAGCTTAGGTCTAATTACCGTTTTGTACAGCATTATTTCAAGTGGGAGGGGGCTTTAGAAAAGCTTTTGCGTAGGTTGCCGAGGGATCTGTTGGAATTGTTAGTGACGTATTCGAAGTGCGCATGCCACATAAAGATTATTGGTTAGCTGAATTCCGAGATATTTATATGAGGTTACGCAATCAAGATTGATGTTATTGATAGTATAGCCGAAAGAAGTGGATGAGCCAGAGCGACGCGAAAAAGACATGATTTTGCATTTAATGGGATTTAGGAACATTAGCCATTGTGAGCAGCACTTAGTTATGTTATCTAGGTCTGACTGAAGAATAACGTTACCATGCTCATTAGTTATTTCACAATATAGAACACAATCGTCAGCAAAAAGTTTTATAGAGCTATTAATAACAGTAGGTAAGTCATTTTTATAAATTAAAAATAGCATTGACCCCAAGACGGAGCCTTGAGGAACGCCTGACTTTACGTGACAGCGCGGGGATGCAGCATCATTAGCGGTTACAAATTGAGTACGGTTAGTTAGAAAGCATTCTATCCAACTGAAGATGTCAGGATCAATATTAAGAGTACTGAGTTTAAGAAGTAGTAAGCGATGAGACACCTTCTCAAAAGCTTTAGCAAAATATTAGAAAGTACAATCAATAACTTGGTCTTTGTCTAAAGAGGAAGAAATGCTATGTACAAACGATATTAGTTATGTTTCGCAGTAGTTCTTGCGAAACCCATGCTGAAATGAAGTGAAGAAAGAGTTTGACTCAAGAAATGAAACGAGAGTAGAAATTATGATATGTTCAAGGATTTAGCAAGGCATGCTGGTAAGTGAAATGGGTCTGTAATTGACAGGAGAATGCGGGTTACCTGATTTTACACAGCGGTACTACCTTCCCCACCTTCCAATCTGCGAAAAAGTCGAGCACTCAATAGACTGGGTGAAATGGTACATAAAAAATACAGAGTACACAGCAGTATTTCTCAGAAATTTCGAATTTCATCCGCTCCACAGAAAGAGGATAGTTTTAAACTATGAATTAACTTTAAAATCCCCGCCAAAGCGACAACAAGTAGATCCGTGGGAAAAAATCTTTTTTTGCGCTTGTACGGGACTGTGTCAGTACAGCAGGCACAATATGACCTTGCAAAGATGTCATTTAGAACCATGCAACATTCTTCATTGCTCATGATGCGACCACCAGTATCTGTAAGACATGTTATTTTTCTTTTTTATTTGAATAGTGTTTCAAAATTTTGATAGATTAGTAGAAAGAAGGGAAGGTAGATATGTATTAAAGAATACGACCTTTGCTTTTCTTAACGCGATGCGATATGCATGCGGTGTGTTTGCGTATTCATTCCAACGAGTAGATGTTGTACAGCGTTTCGCAAGACGAAAAGTGCGTTTTTTCTTGTTTGATAATCTTTATAGTGTCGTTAAAAACCAAGGGGAGCGTTTCTTTCCGGAAAGCCTGCGCAGTGGAATATATTTAGTGACAAGTGACGTGGCTTTGTTCCTAAATATTGTCCAATTATCTTCGACAGTACGGCGAAAAAATTCTGGCATGAACTCGTCAATGAATAAAGCAAGCTCAAAATTGATTGCTGTGTAATCGCCTCTCGCATAATCTCTGACAAGTTTTGGATTGCTTTTCTGACATGTAGCACGCCCCTTTACAAAAAAATGTAAAAAACAATGATCGCTTATTCCAGGTAAACAAGTTAATGAATGTACTAAGTTAGGATTACTGACAAGGACCGGGTCAAGTGTGTTCGATGAAGTAGTCCTAGTTCTAGTAGGCCCAGATACAAGTTGCGCAATATTGAAATTTAAGCACAAGTTAATAAAAGATTGACCTTCAGCGGACGAACCAAAAACGGAGAGAAATGGCGAAGCCCAATTTATTCTAGGAAAGTTAAAATCTCCCAGAAGAAGCAACGTAGAAGGAGGAAATTCTGAGACGAGAAAATTAGGAACGTCATGCAGCTCATCGCAGAAAGTAGTTGGTGCATTTGGCGGCCGATAACAAGCACAGATCAATGTGTTTTGGTGGTCTATGACAGCACCCACACAAACCAACTCCAAGGACGTTGTAAGTGCAATCCTAGCAGACACTATATTGTCGGCAACGGCAATTAGAACGCCACCACCCGGGTTTGAATCTCGTCACGACGGTACACAACATAATTCTTGTCGCAGTGAAACAGCTCTTCAATATAAATTTTATCGGTCAACCAGGTCTCAGTCAATGCAACCACGTCAGCAGTGCATGAATCAATAATAAGTGTTAGAGCGTCGAGTTTATTGATTAAACTGTGCACATTTGACAATAAAAATTATAAGCCTTAAGAAGACTGGCTGCGTTGCTGATGCCTAACATCTGTTAGGAAAAGACAAATCAGGACGGCAGTTTGGAGCGGCAGACGACAGTTCATCAGTACTAGCGGCATTGCCCAAATGCAGTTCACAGACACTGTCAGTATCAGGGGAGTAAACGTAACATTTTTTGTTGATATACAGCTTGTTGTGCCTCACAGTGTGAAGTTCGCCGCTTTTCTTGCCAAAGTCGTACAAGTTTGTCCTGACAGTTCTGGTTGCCTTACAAAAGTCTTCACTTACGGAGACACCACTTGTTTTAAGTTGTTTTTGGAAGACAGAATCGTTTCTCTTAGTTTACAGGATGAAAACTGGACAATAACAGGTCTGGACTTATTAAAGACAAAACGGCCAAGCTTGTGCGCCCGGGAAATGCGATCAGCGCTCCTATCTAGATTCAGGCTTAAAGGTGAATTTAATATCGAGCAAACTTTTTCTTCTGACTGTGCCCAAGTTTCAGCAGCGGCATCTACTACGTCGTGAAAGATTAAATTTTCTCGACGTGAACGGTCTTCAAATTAATTGAGCTGTTGGTTCAGTACGGCCACTTGAGGCACGAGACTTTCTCCCTGTTGCCTTTCTGACGATCGAATGCTTTGTTGAGCTGCCGAGAGGCTATTGTGGATATCGGTGATTTGTTGCTCCATTGATTACTGAGCCTCTTTGACTTCACTCAAGGCAGACATCACCTCTTCATGTTTGGAATCAAATTTGTCGTGCAGTGGTTTAACGAGCTGTAGCAATTCTTTGTTAGAATCGTCTTTGGGGGGGGGCAGGGTTTAGCTTTACGTCACTGGACATGAATAGCAACTTAGCGATAAACACACATTCACTTGTTAATTGAAACAACGTTTGTAGGCCTGGAAGAACTAGCAGCCAAACATTGCTTGACTTTGTACAGTAAAGTTGAGCTGCTGTACTCACCTGCACCCAAAAAACGAAACGGTGTTTGAAACATGTTGATGGCTGTAGTGCTTCCATTCCAACTGAAGTGGCGTAAGACATTCCAGCTGCTTTTAAGGCTTGCCGATGTTGATGTCGATTTGGTAGCCAGGAATGACAGCACTGTGGTGAGACGCAGCCAGCTTGCGCGAAATGTCTCGGTGGCCTCACAGCGGAACGGGCGCTTGTTCAGTCGGTTGGGCGAGTTGATGCCTCCGTCATTTGCTGCCGGCATTGCCAGCACTTGCGCTTGCGCAGAACCAGTGAGGCTGTCCCACGCGGCAAATTCGATGAAAAACTGCACCCAAAAACGGAATGTTGTTTGAAACATGTGGACGGCTGTAGTGCTTTCTACGAAACATTAAAGAGGGCCTATTTTCTTGGACACATTGTAACGAGTGTCTGTCAATCACTCTGACGAGCTTGACAGTTGTCATGCGTTTGATTTTGCTTCGTAGGCAAAAGCAGCGGAGCCTACAGCAGTTGCTGCTGTGTTTTCGCTGGTGCGTGCGCTGTTTGTGGCCATGCAAAGAAGAAAAAAGTGTTGTACCGGCAAACTTTCATGATTATTTGCACAGAAAGGCACAAGAAAGATGGACTAGGTCTTTTGTTTATTTTTTTCACTTTTCTGTTGACGGAAACCGTCGCCGATCAGCCGAAGCTGTGAAACGCGAGAAATTGACTTTGACGCCGCTTCACTGGTTATGTATTGGAGCAGCTTCCCCATAAAGATCAGCTTTATCAAGCGTTGCAATAAGCCATAAAATTAAGCTTTTTATTAAGCCGTTGAGCTTTGCAAGCTCCCGTCTTTGCAAGCTTTGGAGACTCTACTGCAAGCTTGGCTGTAGCAGAAATAGGTGCCCACTCAGACGGATCTGGCCTGTACGGAAGTATCGTGTCGATGGTGTGTGACGGGTGCCTTTCATATTGGTACGGGGAATAAAGTATACACTGGTGAGCAAATTTGTACTGGCGAATATACTGGCGAGCTAATGCGTACGACGATGCTGCAGTCCGAGCACGTTCCCGTTCAGCACTTCGTCGTCGTCATCCTCAGGCATCTACTTAGCCCGTGACATTACCCGCCGGCGGCAGAAGCACCGTCCCGGTGCGATCAATTCTCGTGGCGTGAGAAGTATGGCTTAAGCCGTGAGACGTGCACTATATCGGTCGTGACTGAAGCTGGTACTGACGTGGTATGGAGTGGAGCTATCTCATAGGTCACGCTGGTGACCTTGCGTATGACGCGGTAGGGGCCAACGTAACAGGACATTAGTTTTTCGCTGAGACCAACACGACGTGATGGTAACCACAGCAAGACGAGTGATCCCGGAGAGTACTGTACGTCGCGGTGCCGGCGATCGTAAGCACTCTTTTGGTTAAGCTGCGAGGGGCATAAACGATCCCGGGCGACTTGGCGGGCGATGTCAGCTCGGGCCAGGGCATCACGAGCATAAGCAGTCGATGAGGGGGCGTCAGATTGGAGCATGGTGTCCATGGGCAAAGGCGGGTCATAACCGAACAGTAGGTAAAAAGGGGAAAATCCAGCTGTATCATGACGTGAACTATTGTATGCGAAGGTAACGAAAGGTAAGTGGATGTCCCAATCTTTGTGATCCTTGGAGACGTACATCGCTAACATATTCGTCAAGGTACGGTTGAGGCGTTCCGTGAGGCCGTTTGTTTGCGGATGGTACGCTGTAGTGAACTTGTGGTGGATAGAGCAGGATCACAGGAGCTCGTCGACTACTTTAGATAGAAAACAGCTGCCGCGGTCGGTGATCAACTGACGAGGAGCACCATGACGCAGAATAATGTCATGAAGAAGGAAATCGGCTACATCAGTAGCGCAGCTGGTGGGGAGGGCGCGTGTAACGGCATTCCGCGTTGCGTAGTCGGTAGCAATAGCAATCCACTTATTACCAGTGGCCGACACGGGAAAGGGTCCTAGAAGATCGAGGCCGACTCGGGAAAATGGCTCTTCTGGTACTTCAATGGGCTGGAGGGTACCAGCAGGTCTCAGAGCAGGTGTCTTGCGGCGCTGGCAGAGGTCGCATGCCGCAACGTACTGTCGCACAGAACTGTAGAGGCCAGGCCAAAAGAATCGGCGGCGAATGCGGTCATACGTGCGTGACACCCCTACGTGTCCAGCGGAGGGGGCATCATGCAGCTGGGCCAAAACGTCTGAGCGAAGATGAACAGGAACAACGAGTAAAAGCTCAGCACCATCAGGGCGGGTGTTGTAGCGGTGCAAGATGTCGTTGTGAAGAACGAACAGTTGTAAGGAGTGGTCAGGGTGGAAGAGTGCAGACCATTGATAATAGCATGCAAAGAGGGGTCGCGGCGTTGTTCAGCAGCTATGTCGGTGAAGTCGGTAATTGAAAGAACGAGGGCCTCTTCCTCATCTTCCCTCGTGTCAGGAGGATCGACTGGGTAACGGGACAAGCAGTCGGCATCCTTGTGATGTTGTCCGGATTAATAGGATACGGAAAAAGTGTACTCTTGTAAGCGCAGCGCCCAGCGACCAAGGCGTCCCGTAGGGTCCTTGAGTGAGGAGAGCCAGCAAAGCGCATGGTCGTCGGTAATACCTGAGAATGGTCGGCCATACAGGTACGGTCGGAATTTCGCAATGGCCCAGACGAGAGCTAAGCACTCGCGTTCTGTGATGGAATGATTTGTTCCGAGCGCGACAACAGTCGGCTTGCATATGCGACAACGCGGTGCATGCCTTGTTGCCGCTGCGCGAGCACTGCGCCTATGCCGTGGCCACTGGCGTCAGTACGAAGCTCCGTGGCGGCAGATGGGTCAAAGTGTGCTAGGACTGGTGGATCGGTGAGAATGTCAACGAGCGACGAGAAGGCGTTTGCTTGCTGTTGGCCCCAGGTGAATGCGATATCCGTTTTGAGGAGGCAGGTTAGAGGACGGGCTACTTCAGCAAACTTCTCGACAAAACGACGGAAATAGGAGCACAGTCCCAGAAAACTTCGGACGTCCTTGGCTGAGCGGGGTGTGGGGAAGTCGCGAACTGCGCGGACTTTCGCAGGGTCTGGTTGAACGCCCGCAGCGTTAACAAGATGGCCGTGTACGCAGATTTCGCGTTGCCCAAAGCGGCATTTGGACGAGTTAAGTTGCAAGTTGGCACGTCGAAAAACATCAAGCACTGCGGACAAACGGGTAAGATGGTCGTCGAAAGTAGTCGAAAAAACAATAACGTCGTCAAGATAGCAGAGGCAGATGGTCCACTTCATGCCTCGAAGGAGAGAGTCCATCATGCGCTCAAATGTTGCGGGGGCATTGCATAATCTAAAAGGCATCATCTTGAACTGATAAAGTCCATCAGGAGTCACGAAGGCCGTCTTCTCTCTGTCTTTGTCGTCCACAGCGATCTGCCAGTAGCCTGAGCGAAGGTCTATTGAAGAGAAATACTTGGCACCGTGCAAGCAATCGAGTGCATCATCTATGCGCGGTAGGGGATAGACATCTTTCTTGGTAATATTGTTGAGATGGCGGTAATCAACACAGAATCTCCAGCTATTGTCCTTCTTTTTAACAAGTGCAACGGGTGAGGACCAGGGGACTAGATGAGGGTTCGATTATGCCCTTATCAAGCATTTTATCGGCTTCTCGCTGTATAATAGCACGCTCCGGGGCTGACACACGGTAGGGTCGAGCGTCACCAGTGTCGATGCGATGGGTACCACAGATGTCTGGCCCAAATTACGGTCGCCGAAGTCAAAGATGTCCTGATAAGAAGCAAGCACACGGCAGAAAGCAGAGGCTTGTTCAGAGGTGAGCGTGTCAGATAGCATTGGCTTAAAAAGGTGGGAACAGGAACGTGACGAGAACCACGTTGATGAAAAATCGGGTGGCGAATCAGTGGTTAGAGCCGAAACTGTGTGGTCGACCAGTGGTGTAAGATGCGCAAGTGACATGCCGCGAGGAATAACTTGCGCTGAGAGGCCAAAATTGAGGACGGGAAACGAAGTTCGGTTGTCCTTAACGGTAACCACCGTGTTGGGGAGTGCAACGTTGCGTGTCATGGCGACGTCAGAAATTGGGGCAGCAACATAATCACCATCGGGTACTGCAGGATATGGCGAGAGTTGGACTTGGACTGCGGCTTGCGGCGGATGTCCAAGGAAATCGACAGAGCGTAGACGAGGTGGGCTGGTAGAGACGGTCTCCGAAAAGGATGGTAGTTCGAGCCGAAGAAGACCTTTGGAACAGTGTATGAGCGCAGCGTGTGAAGTCAGAAAGTCGAGTCCAAGGATGAGGTCATGAGGGCAATTTTCCAGTACAGCGAACAGAACTGAAGTTTGATGCTCAGAAATTGTTAATCGCGCAGTGCACATTCCAAGCACAGCAGGAGTACTCCCATCCGCTGTACGAACGGTAGGTGCAATCGCAGGCGTCAGAACTTTTTGGAGGCGGCGGCGGAGGTCTGAGCTCATCACAGATATTTGTGCACACCGGTATCAATAAGAGCAGTCATAGGTAAACCATTAACGAGAATTGTAAGGAGGTTGCACCGCTGGTCGGGAGTAATCAGAGGATTTGCAGTCCGAGTCGTGTATGCAGCGTCACCTCCGGGGGCTGCACCGGCTAGTTTTCTGAGCGACGGTCGTAGGGAGACCGAGAACGGCGGGGTTGGGGCGAGCGTGACTGACGACGCACGGGCGATGGCGAGCGGTTGGTCCGACGTTCTGGATTATGCTCTGCACCTGTCTCAGCATGGTAGGACGACGGGGCATAAGGTGCAAGTTCAGAGCGAGGCCGCCAGTCTTAGAAGCTCGGTCGAGGTGATGAGGTCCAACGACTGCGGCAATGGCGAGCGATGTGTCCTATCCGATGGTACGTGAAACATATGGGCCGATCATCATGAGTGTGCCATTCAGCTGGGTTTCGTAGTGGCGCGAACGTGCGGTTCGGAGTGGCAGCCACAACGACTGGAGCCGAGCTGGAAGTAGCAGGGGCATTTTGATGAGGTGGCGAAATGCCCATATTCGCGATCTCTTGGCGAACCATGGCCTGTATCATTGAAACAGCATCGAGGTTGTGTCCTGACGCGCTGACGCTAGACATAGCGGGAGCCATAGCCGCGAGTTCCCGACGGACTATTCTGGGTGACGCTTTCTGGCGCTGGGTGGTTAGTGTAGTGTGGGCAAATCTTCGCAAGAGGACGTAGCCTCCGTGTGGGGAAGACGGTCAAATCGGTGAACTATGCGCCTACTTTTTGCCTGTTCGAAGCGACGACATGCTTCGATGACCGACTCCACCGTCGAGCAGTCCTTGCACAAGAGAAAATTGAAGGCGTCATCCGCAATTCCTTTCAGGATGTGTCCGACTTTGTCCTCGTCGACCATTTCCTTGTCGACCTTGCGGCACAAAGCCAACACGTCCTGGATGTACGCTATGTACGGCTCTGTGGATGTCTGGGCACGAGTCGCAAGCTCTTTCTTTGCGGCCACTTGACGTCCGATGGGTTTCCCACAATAGATAGCGCAATTTCTGCTTACAGACGTCCCAGCTAGTCAACTCTTCTTGATGTGTCACGTACCAGAGTTTTGCCGTGCCATGCAAGTAGAAGATGATGTTCGCCAAAATAAGCGTCGGTTGCTGCTGCTGACGCGCTCATATTGAACCAGCCAGTCATCGACGTCTATGCCACTTGTGCCGTTGAACGGACCTGGGTCACGTGGTTGCACCACAACGATCGGCTGCTGGGGCTGACGGATCTTGTTGACATTGAGTAGCCTGGTCAGTCATCGTGGTAGCTGCAATGCGCCGTCCGCTGCGAAAATCCAGCTCGTTGGGCTGTATAGCGAGTGGTACCCCGCACCTTCCACCAATGATGTTACGGGAATAAAGTATACACTGGTGAGCAAATTCGTACTGGCGAATATACTGGCGAGCTAATGCGTACGACGCTGCTGCAGTCCGAGCACGTTCCCGTTCAGCACTTCGTCGTCGTCATTCTCAGGCATCTACTTAGCCCGTGACAATATAGTACAAAGAAAGGTGAAAAGCCAGTAGTGATCTGAGGGGTGGTATTGTATGCGTAAGTGACGAAGGGTAGAATGGAATCCTACTTTGTGTGATCGGTGGCGACGTACTTGGAGAGCATGTCCGCCGAGCGTACGGTTGAAAGTGTTCGGTGAGGCCATTCGTCTGCGGGTGGTAGCGGCTGTTTGGTTGCGGTGAACAACGTTGCACTCTTTAAAAAATAGCTTCAAACGACTTCAGACAGGAAGACACGGCCTCGGTCACTGAGCAGTTCCTGGGGTGGACCGTGTCGCAGAATGAATCGTTGGATTAGAAAGGAGGCCACATCGCTCGCTGGAGCCGCGGGAAGAGCGGCTGTTTTGGCGTATCGCGTGAGGTGGCCCACAGCAACAATGGCCCAGTGGCTACCAGCCGACGTTAGTGGAAGTGGCGCATAAAAATCGATGCCAACGCGCCCAAAGTGCCCGGCAGGGCAAGGTAGAGGTTGCAGACCTACCAGCGGCAGGTGCGTTGAAGCTTTGCGGCGCGGACAATCTATGCAAGAGCGAACGAATTTCTGCACGTAGTGGTACATGTCGCACCAAAAGTACCATTGGCGATTTCGGTGGTAATTCTTCGAAACCCCGGAGTGCGCACATTGCGGATCAGAATGAAAGAATTCGCATATGTCAGAGCGCAGACTGCGAGGTATGACTAGTAGCCACTGGCGGCCGTCACCGTTGTAATTGCGCCTGTGTAGGAGGTCGTCGCGAAGGGCTAAATGGTGGGCTTGACGACGCAACGTGCGAGTAGATGGAGTGAATGGTCCAGTTAGCAAGTCTATCAGTGAAGCAATCCATTGATCTTTGCACTGTTCAGTAGCAAAGGTATGAATGCTAATCGAAGAAATGGCAAGGTGAGACGCTGAGTTATGGGCATTGTCCTCAGGCAAGGGAGAGCGCGACAGGGAGTCGGCGTCAGCACGTTGCCTTCCATTGCGGAACAGCACGTGGACGTCATAGTCTTGCAGGCGAAGTGCCACCGGGCGAGACGGCCTGAGGGATCTTTCAATGACGACAACCAGCATAGTGCGTGATGGTCGGCGACGACATCAAATGGGCGACCATACAAATAAGGTCGGAACTTTGCAAGGGCCCAGGCAATTGCCAAACATTTTTCTCGATGACTGTGTAATTAGTCTCGGCTTTAGTAAGCGTACGGCTTGCATACAGCACGACATATTCCGGGAATCCTGGTTTGCGCTGCGCAAGGACAGCGCGAGGCCGACACCACTGTCATCCCTGTGTACCTCTGTAGGGGCCGTAGGGTCGTAGTGGCGGAATATGGGAGGCGACGTCAACAAACGAAGAAGTGTTGTGAAAGCGTCGTCACACTGTGATGACCACAAATGGAGGGGCCCGTTACTTCCGGGGAGCTTCGTCAGCGGCGATATGATAGTTGCGAAGTTTCGAATGAAGCGCAGAAAGTAGGAACACAGTCCAACGAAACTGCGCAGTTCCTTGAAGATTGTCTGTGACGAATGTTGACGATTGCTGCGCAACGAGCGGGCATCACGCGGTTGTTGTGACCTATACACCGGTGACACGATGAATCACATTTGCGTCGTTGTGGGCTGCAAGTCCGTTGATTGGTGACAAGGGAAAATAGGACACCGTGTGCCTGGGAAAAAACAGCAGGCTCACCGTGGGGCTGCAGCGCATTGGATTGCCCGTATCAGATCGGCGGCGGCATTTACGTATAGTGTGGTTGCCACTTTAGCTGGAAGACTACGAACGCGATTCCGCGCTTGTGCAGTGATGTGAAT
>WOVY01002315.1:0-48006 GCA_013436015.1 Rhipicephalus annulatus | reverse complement strand
AATCATCATTCATCATCATCAGCCTGACTACGTCCACTGCAGGACAAAGGCCTCTCCCATGTTCCGCCAGTTAACCCGGTCCTGTGCTTGCTGCTGCCAATTTATACCCGCAAACTTCTTAATCTCATCTGCCCACCTAACCTTCTGTCTCCCCCTAACCCGCTTCCCTTCTCTGGGAATCCAGTTAGTTACCCTTAATGACCAGCGGTTATCCTGTCTACGCGCTACATGCCCGGCCCATGTCCATTTCCTCTTCTTTATTTCAGCTATGATATCCTTAACCCCCGTTTGTCCCCTAATCCACTCTGCTCTCTTCTTGTCTCTTAAGGTTACACCTACCATTTTTCTTTCCATTGCTCGCTGCGTCGTCCTCAATTTAAGCTGAACCCTCTTTGTAAGTCTCCAGGTTTCTGCTCCGTAGCTAAGTACCGGCAAGATACAGCTGTTATATACCTTCCTCTTGAGGGATAGTGGCAATCTACCTGTCATAATTTGAGAGTGCTTGCCGAATGTGCTCCACCCCATTCTTATTCTTCTAGTTACTTCAATCTCGTGGTTAGGCTCTGCGGTTATTACCTGCCCTAAGTAGACATAGTCTTTTACAACTTCAAGTGCACTATTACCTATCTCGAAGCGCTGCTCCTTTCCGAGGTTGTTGTACATTACTTTCGTTTTCTGCAGATTAATTTTAAGACCCACCTTTCTGCTCTCCTTGTCTAACTCCGTAATCATGAGTTGCAATTCGTCCCCTGAGTTACTCAGCAATGCAATGTCATCGGCGAAGCGCAGTTTACTAAGGTATTCTCCATTAACTCTTATCCCTAACTGTTCCCATCCTAGGACTTCTGAAAACCCCGTGTAAGCACGCGGTAAATAGCATTGGGGAGATTGTGTCCCCCTGCCTTACACCCTTTTGATTGGTATTCTGTTGCTTTCTTTATGAAGCACTATGGTAGCAGTTGATCCTCGTATATTTCTTCCAGAATGTTTATATATACTTCATCTACGCCCTGATTCCGCAGTGTCTGCATGACGGCTGATATTTCTACTGAATCAAATGCCTTCTCGTAATCTATGAAGGCTATGTATAGTGGTTGGTTATACTCTGAGCATTTCTCTATTACCTGATGGATAGTATGAATGTGGTCAATTGTTGAGTAGCCTGTTCGAAATCTGCTCTTGGGTTGATTGAATTCTAATGTTTTTCTTTACTCTGTTAGCAATTACTTTTGTAAATAGCTTGTATACTACCGAGAGCAAGCTGATCGGCCTGTAAGTCTTCAAGTCCTTATCATCTCTTTTCTTATGTATAAGATGATGTTAGCGTTCTTCCAAGACTCTGGTACCCTTCCGTCAGGAGACACCTCGTAAACAGGGTGGCTAGTTTTTCTAACATAATCTGTCCTCCCATCTTTCAGCAGATCTGATGTTACCTGATCCTCACCAGCAGCTTTGCCTCTTTGCATGCTCTCCAAAGCTTTTCTGACTTATTCTATCATTACTGGTGGAGTGTCATCTGGGTTACTGCTAGTTCTTACAGTATTAAGGTCGTGGTTGTCTCGGCTACTGTACAGATCTCTGTAAAACTCCTCCGCTATTTTAACTATCCTATCCATATTGGTAGTTATTTTGCCTTCTTGTCCCTTAGTGCACACATCCGACTTTTGCCTATCCCAAGTTTCTTCTTCACTGCTTTGACGCTTCGTCCGTTTTTCAGAGCGTGTTCAATTCTCTCCATGTTATACCTTCTTACATCGCATACTTTACGTCTATTAATCAACTTCGAAAGCTCTGCCAGTTCTATTTTGTCTATTGTACTTGACACTTTCATGATTTGATGCTTCTTAATTAGGTTCTTCGTTTCCTGGGAAAGCTTGCAGTGTCCTGTCTAACTACCTTGCCTCCAACTTCCACTGCACACTCCATGATGATACTCGTTAGATTATCATTCATTGTATCTACGCTAAGGTTGGTTTCCTCACTAAGAGCCGAGTACCTGTTCTGCAGCGACACTCTGAATACCTGTACTTTCCCCCTCAGTGCTTGCTTATTAATTGGCTTCTTGCGTATCAGTTTCTGTCGTTCCTTCTTCAAGTCTAGGCGAATTCGAGACCGTACCGTTCTAAGGTCATTGCATCGTACTTTGCCAACCACTTCCACATCTTGCACGATTCCTGGCTGTGCAGTCATTATAAAGTCTATTTCGTTCTTATTTTCGCCATTAGAGCTTATTCCATGTCCACTTGCGGTTTTCTCGTTTTCGGTAGAAGGTATTCAAAATCCGCAAATTATTGCGTTCTGCGAATTCTACTACTAGCTCTCCTCTGGCGTTTCTAGTGCCAATGCCAGATTCTCCTACTGCCTGGTCTCCAGCCTGCTTCTTCCCTACCTTTGCATTAAAGTCGCCCATCACTATAGTATACTGTGTTTTTACCTTACTCATTGCCGATTACATATCTTCATAGAAGCTTTCAACTGAAGCGTCATCATGGCTGGTTGTAGGCGCGTAAGCCTGTACTACCTTCATCTTGTATCTTTATTCATTTTAATTACAATACCTAACACCCTTTCATTTTTGCTATAGGATTCCTCTATGTTGCCAGCTATGTTTCTGTGAATTAGGAACCCCACTCCCAGTTCTATTCTGTCTGCCAAGCCCCGATAGCGAAGGACGTGCCCATTCTGTAGCACAGTGTAGACCTCATCTGTCCTCCTAACCTCACTGAGCCCTATTATATCCCATTTAACACCCTCTAGCTCCTCGAATAGTACAGCTAGACTTCCCTCACAAGATAAGGTTCTAGCGTTAAACGTTGCCAAGTTCAGGTTCCAAAGGCGGCCTGTAGTCCAGAGATTCTTAGCACCCTCTGCTGCGTTGCAGATCTGACCGCCGCCATGGTCAGTTGCTTCGCAGCTGCTGGGAACTGAGGGCCGTGAGTTATTGACGTATGCATGTGGGAGGTAGTGGCCACATACTGCACCAGGGTGGCCAATCCTTCTCTGGTGAGGGAGTGCGTTCCCGGCGGTGGTTACCGGTGAGGCCGCACCCCAGGCCTCTCAAAGAAAACTCAAACACTCAAAGAACATAGAGCATTAAAGGTTGAATGTGGGGAAACGGGACTGCTTGAATTTTCAAATAAATACATACTCTAAAACTCAGTTATTCACACGGATCCAAGAGAAAGAATTGTGAACGAATCCATGGGCTGCACACTATTCCAATTAAAGTGAAATACAAGGCTTCTCATCCCCATCATCATCATAGGGCTGACTGCACCCATTGCTGGGCAACGGCCTCTCCCAGGTACGCACACCAATCAACCCGGTCTTGTGCTATCTGCTTCCCCGTTATACCTGCGAAATTTTCAATCTCATCGGCCCACCTAAATTTTTGTCTCCCCTTCGTGTGTTGTTTAACTTCTCTGGGAATCCAGCGGTTATCTTGCCTGTATACGTGCTACGTGCCCGGCTCATGTCCATTTCTTCTTCTTTTTTCAACTATGATAGCCTTAACTGCGGTTTGTTCCCTGATGCACTCTACTCTCTTCTTGTCTCTTAAGGTTATACCTATAATTCTCCTTTCCATTACTCGCTGCGTTGTCCTCAGTTTAAGCTGAATCCTCTTTGTAAGCCTCCATGTTTCTGCACCGTAAGGAAAGTGCCGGCAAGATGCAGCTGTTTATACCTTCCTCTGGAGGGTTAGTGGCAGACTACCATTCACAATTTGAGAATGCTTGCCGAATGTGATCCACCTCATTCTTATTCTTCTAGTTATTTCACTCTCATGATTCGGCTCCGCGGTTACTACTGTAGAGGGCACTGCCCGTATTCCTTGCAGCATGTGGCCACAAGGAGGCAATACAGTCCACCGAGCGTATATACGGGATTCGGGGAGAGGGAGAGTTCTTTTGGTTTCCGCTTGCCAGCAGTCTACCTCATTTTTCGGCTCCCGCGCTGAACATGGTGTCAGAAGTGGAATCACGCCGTTAATCCGACATGCCTAACGACGGGATATCCACCCCCACCGAAGCCAAAGTGAACAACGTTCAGGCGAGCATACTGGCCGGCGTCCTCCAGCAAACTTGATGTTTTCTAACCCTGGTGAATGGCCAACGGGGATTTCAACGTTCCAAGACTACGCCTTCGTGTCCGGCCTGCACAATGTCTGTGACAAGGCCTCGGTACGGACACTTCTTTACTGTATGGGATCTGTCAAATAATAATGGGATTCGCACTTCGTGCACTTTGAATGAGATATACGAAAGTAGCCGTTCTCACCATTGCATTCAGAAGCCAGGCGAATCTGTTGGGAACGTTTTCGCGGCATTACGTAACCTAGTAATGATTGATATGTGGGGTTTAACGTCCCAAAACCACCCTATGATTATGAGAGACGCCGTAGTGAAGGGCTCCGGAAATTTCGACCACCTGGGGTTGTTTAACGTGCACCCAAATCTGAGCACACGGGCCTACAACATTTCCGACTCCATCGAAAATGCAGCCGCCGCAGCCGGGATTTGAACCCGCGACCTGCGGGTCAGCAGCCGAGTACATTAGCCACTAGACCAACGCGGCGCGGCTTACGTAACCTCGTAAAGCGCTGCAGCTACAACAGCCCGCTTGTCGGGCACCGTCTTGTTCGTGACAGATTTGTCGTAGGCATAAATGACGAGAGGCTGTTTGATCAAGTATGCCGCTGCACAAAACCTACCACTAAATAATCGCTGTGCCAAGCCCGCATTCATGAGGACGCAGAGAAAGAGCGGTTATCCCGCCAAATATTCGCTGTTGATAACGCACTTGCTCAAACACTGAACATCGACTCGGCTAATCGAAATGATACGCCCACCCCTTCGTACTGTTCTCGCTAACAATCTGAACACTCGGCTGCGTTATGATGTCGCTTTTGTGGGCGTCGGCGACACCCTCGCAAAGACTACCCGACTCAAACATCGGTGTGCTACTATTGCAGAAAGGTAGGGTATTTCGCTGAAGTTTGTATGAAGAAGAGCAGAAATTACCTGCTAGGATTTATCGAACTTCACAACGTGGATTCAGGCCGAGCAAGGTCCACGGAAATACTTGTTAACGAGCAGCCGGCCGAGTTTAAGATATACCCTGGCGCAGAAGTGTCTGTGGTCTCGCCGTCTTTCCCAGGTCGACCGCGGGCGCTAGATTCATTCGAATGGGAAGTCTTAGGCCCTGGTGAACAGACTTTTCACGTTCGGTACCTTCAAAGCGACTTTGCAGTGGTGCGACAGAGCCACAGTGCAGACATTGCATGTGGTTGACCGTCAGCGTACATACCTACTTAGGCTGCCTGCAATTGATGGTTTCCCTGGCGCAGCGTCCACGGTCCTGCCTTGTTCAGACGACCGGGGGCGTTCTTCAGCGTAATCGTCGACACGTGGTGCCTCATTCGACAGAAACGAGTCCAGCCCAACTAGCAGCTTTTCCGCCAACCCCTCCCGAGAACTTGCAACGCAACCTTAAGCTCCGCAAGAACCCGTGCTACCAGAAGTAACGCCATGGAAAACTGTGACGCGGACTCGCAGTGGTCGTATAGTGAGGTTGCCCCGACGTTTGAACATCTAAGGACCTGCCCCATAAAATGTCAAAAGGTGGGATGCAGAGGGCACTGTCAGTGTTCCTTGTATAGGATGTGGCTACAAGAAGGTACTCCAGTCCACCAAGCGTATATATCGCACTTGGGGAGAGCGAATAAAGTTTTTTGGTTTCCGCTTGCAAGCAGTCCACCTCGTTTTTCGGCTCCCAAGCTGAACGACTAGTTGTCCTAAGTAGGCGTATTCCTTTACAACTTAATGTCCACCTATCGCAAAGTGATCTTTGCTGCAAGGACTGTTGCACATTATTTTTATATTTGTGCATAGTAATTTTCAGACCTATAGTACTTTCCGTGTCCTGGTCAGTAATCATGAGCTGTAATTTGTCTCGTGAGTTAATCATCAAGGCAATGTCTTCAGCGAATATCAGGTTGCTAAAATACTCTCCATTAACTTTGTGGGAATTGAGGCTGGCCCGCTGCCTTTGCGCGGGCTTTCCCGCCTTTTCTGCCGTTCTCATGTCCCGACATGTCTGCCCTCCTTTGCTGTCTGCCGCGCTGGGAAGGGGGAGTGACGTTTAACTCCCTCACCCGGACGCGGATGTGGACTGTGGCGCTTCGCGCGGGGACCCCCGAGAGGTTTTTCGCGCGCTGCGTCGGGAGCGGTCAGATACTCTCCGGGACAGCAAACGGTGAGCTACGCAATCTTTTCGTCCGTCGACTCCCGTCAGTCGGGGGCTCGTCGGACTTCGCTGACGGCGCCTCGCGCCCAAGGCGAACGCTCACCCGCTGTTGCCCCGCTGCGTACGCACGGCCGAAGGGCGGTACGGTGTCCTAGTGCGTGGCCTCGCTACGCCGACCTGTCTCCCTTCGAAGCCAACGCGAGCGCCTTTGCCCTCGCTCGAGCAACCGGGCCTTTGTTCCGGTGTCTCCGTGGATCACCTTTACTGCGGAGACGTGCTCGTGGCACCCTGTGTAGTACTTTGTGCCCGTGGCGTGGATAAGCCTACTTGCTTTCCCGCCGCGCCTTTTTCCAACGGGTTTGTACTGCGTTTGGTGTTGCCACAATAAAGTGTTGCGACGTTGAGCAGTATCGTGTTCTCGCCACGGCGACGGTCGAAGGGCGGTACGGTGTCCTAGTGCGTGGCCTCGCTACGCCGACCCGTCTCCCTTCGAAGCCAACGCGAGCGTCTTTGCCCTCGCTCGAGCAACCGGGTCTTTGTTCCGGTGTCTCCGTGGATCACCTTTACCGCGGAGACGTGCTCGTGGCACCCTGTGTAGTACTTTGTGCCCGTGGCGTGGATAAGCCTACTTGCTTTCCCGCCGCGCCTTTTTGGAACGGGCTGTACTGCGTTTGGTGTTGCCACAATAAAGTGTTGCGACGTTGAGCAGTATCGTGTTCTCGCCACGGCAACGGTTAACGCGTGCCCTGCGGCTCGCTAAGACCGGACCCACGCTGGTGGCCGTACTCCTTCGGTATACGTGTACACCACAACTTTTATCTTTAACTCTTCTCAATCTGCGGTCTGGATAACCTCCTTTAAACACGCGGTGAATAGCGTTGCAGAGATCATGTCTCCCTGCACTACACCCTTCTTTATTGGGATTCTGCCGCTTTCTTTATGGGGAACTATGGTGGCTGTTAATCCACTGTAGAGTTCTTCCAGTATTTTTATGTAGGATTCGTCGATGCCCTCATTCCGCAGCGCTTGCTTAAGTTTCGACTGAGTCAAACGCCTTCTTGTAATATATGAAAGCTATGTAAAGGATTTGGTAGTATGTCGCGCATTTCTCTATTACCTAATTAATAGAGTGAATATGGCCTATTGTGCAGTAGCCTGTAAAAAATTCTGCTTGTTCGGCTGGTTGATTTAACTTTAACGTCTCCTTAATTTTATTATAGCTATTAATTTTGTAAATAGTTTGTAGAGAACGGACAGTAAGCTGATCGGCCTGTAATTTTTCAAGTCCTCGATGTCTCTTTCTTTATGGATTCAAATAATGTTGGCGTTCTTCCAAGACTCTAGTACTCTTCCCGTCAAGAGACACTTCGTATATAATGTTGCTAGTTTTTTTAACACAATTTCTCCGCCAACTTTCAGCAGGTCTGTTGTTACCTTATCCTCACCAGTGGCTTAGCCTCTTTGCATTTTTTTCTACGACTTTCCTTATTTTCCCTGTCGTTACTGGTGGGATGTCAAATTCCTCTGGGCTATCATTTCTTCTTACGATATCATCCTGGTTGTTTCGGCTGCTTCTGGCTCACTGTAATTCCCATGTTTTCTGAAACGCACACATAGCTGCTCCCATAAACACTTGCGTGAGATTTCACTTTATTGGTTTACTATGCTACTTTGAAGCTCTAAGGATTAAATGGCACGTGCTGGTACTAACAGATCATGTGCAACAATGTTTTCATAGATAGTTTGCACGTGACGTCATGGTCGCAGCTTGATAGCGTACTGGTTCACCAATTTGGCGGCCTTGATGGCGTAAATGCAGCGCAATCGTGTCGCACTTAAGGTGTTTCAATGAATAGCGCTACGGCCAGACTTTCATTGGCTTCTGTGCGTCAATAGCGAGAAGACTTGCCAGTGATCCAATGATAACATTAACACGCGACGTCACAAAGTTTACTTGTTCCGTGTGGCGGTTTCAAGGACCTCGGTGTATGCTGTCTGTTCAGAAAGCCCAAATAATTGTGTTGCGAGTTTCTGTAACCCATGCGATAGAGTTACCTTTTTTATATTTACCTGAGGGATGGCTGCGAAGGAGAGTTCCTTGTAATGGTCGACATCCCTGCGTGGAAAAACGAAAGCACATAAGTCAGTGATCGATGTGGACTTGAAAACTAGTCGTCAACACTGAAGTTGAGTAAGTCTTAAAGGAGTCCTGAATCTATTTTCTAAGTAACGATTGAACGTCCTGAGCCACAGAATGTATTGCCTTACAAATAGATTGCCGCAAAAACTTCCCGAATTCGTCGAGAAAGAGCGCAGTTACATACATCAAGAGGTTTCTCTCTTCTCTCGTCCCGACAAGTGTATTGGAAGTATACACGGCGAGGGATTATACGGGGTGACGGAAGTTACGTCAGCGCACGTCATAAGCTTGAGCATGCGCTGTGAATCGCAATTATTCCGCCGTGAATTGTGTTCGGCAACACTGTAACGTGAGTGGACTATGGTGCCCGGAAACATTGATGTAGTTGATTTATCAGACAGTAAACTCCTATAATGATGTCATTCTATAATTACTGAAAAAAGCGATTGGAAACGTTTTGAGCCGCGGAATTTTCAAGCCCTCAAGTCATTGGGATGAAATAATGAGAAACCCTGCAAAAAATCGTCACTTGCAACAACTTTATTAAAATACACCAACCAATTTGTTAATTTTATAAAACCATTCGTCACATGTGATTCGTTCATTTATTTGTGAGGCAATCTATAGCGTTTGTAGGGGCTTCTCGGCCCAGAACCACGCAGGGAAGACGCGGTGCCAGACCGGGATCCTTGTTTATTTCTCTAAGCCTCGGCCGCAACTGCTCGCAGCCAGTGTCTGCCGCGTGCCACTGCGCGCCCGCGATCGTCATTGTCCTCTTCTACCTCCATTCGGCGCGCTCACTGCCGTCCCTTCTATACATACATACATAGCCACTAGCAACCTAGGCGGTTCGGGAAAATAGCGAGCCAAAATTGTGACGACACACTATAAGTATTCCACCAGAGTGGGAAATGCCACAATGAGTACAGATAACAAGAGCAATCAGGCTACTTTCACGATACAACAAGAGGAGATTCTGATGCTTACATATTTAGATAAATATAACATCCCTATTCTATTCGTGAAGTGTTGTATTCATTCTTCGTATTCCATTGCTGCGATTCGGTGATGCAGCTGTTGAACATAGTCAGAGTCACCGGCTGTTTATTAAAGCGGATGTTTAATGTCGACCGGCCTTGGTTTCATCAAACGAGTCGCCACAATATGGACGGCCGAGAAATACTCACACGCAGGACCGGAAACAGCGGCAGTATCGCTGCACGTATGGCAGGTCCATGATAGCACGAACTTGGCGAACGCAGTCCCAGTGTTTTTCTGCGTTGAAATTCGATAAAGTTGCTCATGCGACAGGCTAGCCATCAGCAGGCTGGCAAATATAATTAAAATGATAAGAACACTTGTCGGAAAGTACTTAAGCTTTCACTATATGGAGTTCTCGAGACGTCTATTGTTGGTTGTTATGCCGTATCAGCAAGATTGACGTCGTAAGGCAAGCTATTACTGAACTTTGCATCCCCTTGAGGCACCGTGTCCACTTTCCGTGTACGAGGACACAACGTGTTTTTGTCCGCTCTCTTTCCCATATCTATCATCATTATTCTCCCCTTTCCCATTCCCACAGCGTAGGGTAGCAAACCGGGCATCTGCCTGGTTAACCTCCCTGCCTTCTTTCTTCTTGTTCTTCGCCCGCCACGGTGGTGAGGTAGTTAAGGCACTCGGCTGCTGGCCCGCAGGTCACGTTGTCGAATCCCAGCCACGGCGGCCGCATTTTCGACGGAGGCGAAAATGCTCGAGGCCCATATGTGCTTAGATTGAGGCACTCGTTAAAGAACTCGAGGTGGTCGAAACTTCCGGAGCCCTCCACTACGGTGTCTCTGAGACGTTAAACCCCAACAATTTTAATTATTCTATCTTGTTCTCTTTTCTCCTTTTTTCTTTGGGCCTGCGGCTAAGAAATTACCAGCTCCATTTCACATAGGATCAACCGAACCTTCTGCGCAATCGCGTGTGTCTGTACTTTACCTCAATGTACTGCCTTAATTGTTTCCGATTGCTTCGATGAAGGCACTACGATTTATGGCAGCTCGTTACAATTTGCAGTTGGTTTATCACTGCAAAGTAATAATATTTACACGCTAATCCCAATGAATTACTGCAATTCTCACAAAAGAAACGTATCACTTCTTTTTGTATCTTATAATAAATTATTGAGTGTTTCAGGATATTGTGCGGGTTTGAATTATTCGCAGACACTACGTCGTGATTTGCGCCTCATGGATATAAATATATGAAGCTATACGCATATACCAGAATACTTAAAAAATAAAAGCGGCCTCTGTTTCAGGCATGGCAGTTTCCTGCCCCAAATTTTCCACTATTGAGGTGACCTCCCAAGCAACATGACCTAGGTTCTGCCGAGCACCTGGCCGGAAGCGCGCTTTCATCTATTTTGCCGCCAGGATAACCGACAACTATGCACCTCACAGCAACACCGCGTGCTCGCCAATAGAGCGAGAAGTTAATCAATGCCAAAAGACCTCCACCTACGGGGGCACCTGTAGAGTAGGTGAATACAGCAGAGCGCCGAGTCTGTGTGTCCCTCGAACCATTATGAAAAACCGCTAGGTACGTGGTCGGCACCTCTAGCCCGGTGCCGCCCATGGTAGAAGCATGTACTGTTTCGTGTGTATTATATACAAACTTTTGAAACAATGTAACTCGATAGCGCGTAGAAAATGAAAAGTAATATTCCACGCTGTATAACATCATCACCCCTCTGACATGTTCCCACCCCACTTGCTATGTGCGCCACAGCAGTACAATAGTTGCAGAGCTCGGGTGCCCATCCGAAGGTTGCTGGTTCGACACCGGCAGCGATGGTCGAATTTCGGAGGAAGTGAAATGCTAGATGACTGTGTACTGCGCAAGGTCAGTGCACGTTATAGAACGCCAGACATTCGAAGTTTCCAAATACTTTCACTGCAGCGTGCTTCGTAATCACATCGTAGTTACGCCGTAAAGCACCAGATATATTAGTACATATTATCTGCAGACACTAACCAACCTCCACACACAGGCGTCTTCAAACGGTCCTCGCGTGAAGAGAAGGGCAAATTCTGGGACTCGCACTTGCATCTGGACCGGATCATTTTATGGTGGCATATTTTCAAGCAGTCCTATGTTTGAAAAAATTAAAAACCCACAAGACACGAGTACGCTACAAGCAACATAGGCAAGCAACATAGGCAAGCAACATAGCCAATAACGTAAGTGTGTAAGCCGTATGTAGGCAATAACTATTTTTTGGACAAACTATAATCTAATATAGAGCATTCAAAGGTTTCAGAAAGCTCTCGTACATCGCGAAAAGGCTTGCAATTAACTATCTGGAATGTAGGTGACAGTATGTCGGAAAAAAAGTCATTTATAAAGAAAACTGCCGCCACCGAGGTATACGTTACGCTATGTTCATCACCAGCCGAAGCGTTTCTCTTGAAGTGTGGCAGTTTGAGCTAGTTGGTGTGGCATGACGATAGTTATAACGCGAGAACAAAATGACGACACAGAGACAAGAAGGACATGAAGGACACGAGCGCTATGTGAGCGCTATGTCCATAGCGCTCGTGCCCTTCGTGTCCTTCTCGTCTCTGTGTCGTCATTTTGTTCTCGCGCTATAACTATCGTTTCTCTTGAGCGTGCATGACCATGCCTCCAAGCTGGCGCGCAATCTCGGAGGCCATGGTGTGCCACACATGTGTGCTCTGAAACATATACTATATTATACCATAGCTCAGTGATATCTATAGCATCGAATGTGTTATTCGAAGGTCGCCCGTTCGGATCCTGACGGGTGCAGGTTATCTTTGCGTCCACTTTTCTTTCTTAAGATTTACATTACAATTGCTTCTAATAACATCCCATATACTTCTTTTGGCATCACTGTCAGTTATATTTCATCAATATTGTGTCTAACA
Source organism: Rhipicephalus annulatus (assembly GCA_013436015.1). Taxonomy (NCBI): domain Eukaryota; kingdom Metazoa; phylum Arthropoda; class Arachnida; order Ixodida; family Ixodidae; genus Rhipicephalus; species Rhipicephalus annulatus. The sequence goes on along the minus strand of WOVY01002315.1, from coordinate 35,685 downwards.
AACAAAACGAGGCCCTAAATTTACCCTGCCTTCATTCATTCTTAACATGGTAGAAGCTGAGCAGAATATAAATACTTGAAAAGGACGGTGTGTCGCTTGAACCACAGCCCCTACAAATGTTCTTCTCTTCTTAATTTGCTTATTTTAGGAATACAAAACCACTCGCATAAATGTTGGCTGCACATTTTCAGGAATTTTTTATCTCATGTATGGTTCTTGCATGGGCCTGCATAGGCAACAGGAACTTTCAGTTAAAAAATTCTCGTGACTCTCTGAACACTGTTATTTTGCCCTAAATAATCAACTTTGTGCTAATTAGTCGAGACAATAAAAACATAAACAAGATGGATGTATTCTCAGGGAAGTTTAGTGAGCAGTTAACCTAAAAGGGCTAAATACATTGACTAAGCACTCTCTCTAAAAAAAGTGCCTGACGATCGCAGCGAGTACTCACTGCGATCGTCTACCTAATCTGGTTGCTTTTATCATAAGCCGTCGTCGGCTTCAATACAGCACCATTCTTTGTGAATGATAGAAACTTTGCCATGGGTCTTCAACACAGCTTGACGTTTCATGTCAGCAAAGCTGTTCATATAGTTTACTTATATCTGCTCGGTTTACTTATATCTGCTCCTTGGCTTGTATCATGAGCTTCCTGCGGAGACGTGAAGGCGGGGAGAGCGGCGCCTATTCCAATAAATTAGCTATCCAGGACGTGCTCGACACGGCAAAGACGTGAATGTGTCAGACTCTGGTCTTTTCCACCATGTTTGCAAGGTGCCTGACAAGGCCATATGTCAAACGTGCTGCCCCAGTATTTGGTTAACGTCATATTTGCAGAGCCATAAGGCCGCTATGGTGGTAATAATTTTGTTTATGTTCAAATCACTTGAAAGTAACTTGCACCGGAAAAAAACTTTCGATACAGTGCGTAAATACATGAGATTTAAAAAGCAGTGCGTACTTCGCGAGTGTAGCGCGTGGTGTTTTGCAGATAGTACTTGAGTCTGCTGGGCCAGGTGTCTCTGCATGGAGGCTGATATGGCTCCGGAAGAGCTGCGCGCCTTCGCTGAAATAGAGAGGGAGAGAAGAGAAAGGCGGGTATGTTCACAAAATACGAGAAAATGTAAAAATAGGCAGAAATTAAATTGACGAGGCGTGAACTAAGCCGCGGCTTGCAGCTGCAAAACTGGGCCATTGCGAAGACTAATCTGGTTGCTTCTAGGTAAACATTAGCTGGGGGGCTGCTGATCGTTTTTAGGTTGCCCCTAGGTTATTGCTGGGCCTGAGCTATAGGCGATGTTAATTCTGTTTCCTACGTTAATTCTCAACGAAAAGAAATTCTTGTTAAACAAACAGCACATAGTCTCAGAGACACCACAGATCTCCTATCTCTGGAGACAGAAGCCTGCGCTCAAACCAAGCGTGCTACCGTACATCTACGGGCGCTTATACTCGGCGATAACTTTCTATTCTAGGATGGCCAAGGCTAAAGAGGTAAGACACGCTCGTTTGATTACTCCCCAGCATTCAGTCCTCTAATGAAACATTTGTATACGATTCTGGTTAACTAAAAATTAGCCATGACTATTTCATCTTTTGGTGGTTTTATTTATTGAATAATCAGCTTTTGCATGATGGAAAAATTTGTTTGGTGGTCTCTCAGGTTTTGTGATTTTCTGGCTTCTGTCGCTCTTTTTCAATTCACCTACAAGCACAGATGCAGTCCGCCGGATGCAGCTCGTCGGCGTCACCTACGGAGGAAAGTCCACCACATCTCCGTTAGCTTCACAGCTGTGGCAAGCGTTGTCAAACGAAAAGCTATCCGTACACACCAGTAGCCGTTGCCTTTCCCGCTGCCTAGCGTACTCTCGTTGTACGTACTCGCGGTCTTCAGCTCGTCGCCAGCATTCATTTCTTGGGTGAAGTGCTGCCTTCTTCGTTTTAGATGGAAGTTCTGCTTTGTGGTATTTACCCTATTTCTATGGCATATACCCGTTTGTGATTTGTCACTCGAACAGTCGCCTTCTTCATTTTCGCTGGACCAGTGTTGAGTAGCGGGACTTACCCAATTTTTGTCGCAAATACTAATTTATCATGATTACAGTTGTCTGATAAGATGCGCTTGCCAATCACGTCTAGTTTTAAACAGCTTCACGGCTCAAATAAGCAGTCAGAGTGAGCAACATCGCAGACTGGTGCTGAGTGGAAGCAGCAGGTGGTCATACAGTCTACTCTTCACCACACGAACATCATTAAGGCCCTCCGATAATTCATATTATGCTTAAATGATGCTTCGAAGTTCCCAAGGAATCTTTCTTGCTTTGATCGGAACTGGTGTCAAAAAGGCTGATACTGTAGCCTGCCCAGCATATCCTCAAGCGTCAGAAATTGGGGGATCCTTAAGCTTCGAGAGTTGAACACGATAGCGACGTCCTGTCCCTAGTGCATATACGCCAAACACTTGGTGCACGTAATCTTTTCGAACGTGCTATGCACCCGCTATGTGGCCTTAAGCGAATAGACGCAGTGGGTTTAGGCAATGCGTAAAAAATTCTGGTCATACTGCCTTTCAGAGCATTTCGTGGATCTCTAACGGCAATGTCATGGAAATGTTTAGATTTTCTCTTTCCCTTACACTTTTTCATTCTGATGGTGACACCAGGCTCTGTTAAAAAGGTGTTGTATTGTTTCACACTTCGCGCCGCTTTTAAGCCATTGATTTTTTCCTACTTTGGCAATACACGAGTGCGTTGACAAAACATTTCCTGCAAAATTGTTTAGATATGTGGATGATTTTTCTTTTATTTTAATGCAATGGGTTTATGAAATCAAGGATATTCTCGTGAATAGTGTCCTCGAAGCTTTCAGACCAAGTTCTTGTAGACTAAGGTTCACAAGTGAGATACCAGTACATGGTTGCTTACGATTCCGCTATAGTTACACTAACTTTAATCACTGTAAAATCTGCTGGGCATATTATCCCCATAGTGCAAAAAAAACCAATCCTCAACAATATTGTTCAGCCCCCTCAAAGACCGTCAAAAATGCAATTGCCGTGAATAGCCTTCGAGTCTTGCAGCAATAAAGTTTTGCGCTAATTAGTTGTGCCTGTACTCAGTACGCACTAGCTAGCCCAACTCACTTCTCTAGTGTAATTCACACCACTAGCACTGCTGGCTACCAGGCCCGTAATAATAAGCTTTTTGAATATTCTCCACCAGTGTTGTACACTGGTGAGAAAGAGGGAAACGTCTTCGTTGTATGGAGAGTGTTCAGGCAACGTATATTTGCCAGTTGTTATTATGCATGGGGGGGGAGGAGGGAAAAGAAAGGTCTTAGAAGAGTTTGAGTAGAAATATATTTAAAAAATAATAAGATGCAGGCCTTCTAACAGCTGCGCCACGCGATGAATGTACAGTATAGACAGCTAATTTTAGACATAAAAAATAAGAAATCAATATTTATCGGCACAACACACACTTTGTCGAGTAAAAGATCAGCCTGCTGACAAGACTAATAGATTCGATTTATAAGTGTGAGCAGTTCCGTGCTTTCCACTGTTTTGATGAGCACGACGAGAGGCCCAATATCCATGTTTAAGACAAGAAAGAGGCATTCGTCGAGATTTTATAGGTTATCATGATCATGATGATTGACGATGATTGAATTTTGTGCGCGTCGGCAGTTGCATGGATCAAGCATTCTTATCGTCAAATTTCTCATCTGTGGAATGAACTCAGCTATGTAATATGCAGAGCGCTATTAATATGCTCTAGTTCAGTCGTCCGTTTTGCGTCGTCCTGCTGCGTGACCGAGCCAATGATTAGCACAAGGGTGAACGAATTACAATGAACGCATGATTCCTGAATTCCGTTCCCTACTTTACGTTCCGCGTTCTGCGGAGCGCAAAGCGCAGTACACTTATAGCTGCAGTACACTCATAGCGCAGTACACTTAAAACCATGCTACTCTCATAGTGTCGAGAACAGCTGCGTGAGAGAGTATTGTAATCAACAGTTATTTTCGTTCAAAACATGATTGCATTAGAACTTGCTATTCCATATGTGCACTAACACTGTCTCGGTGATGCTGGTAGATAATCTAACTTAGTTAAGTTTTAAAGTCAATAATTTGGTGATAAAATATTGCGAGCGTGTTTTGACACACAATGGCCAAATTTCGACATTTCACACGGCTGGTTTGTTGTTGGACATCTGAATATTTCCGTCATATCGTTCTCCCACCGTTCCGCCACAATTATGATGACGGAGAAGGAAACCTGTGTTGGGCCACTTACTACAAAAGGCACAACCATCACGAGGCATAAAACAAGTCAGCAGACCATTTAGCTCCCCTGCGGTAGCACTTCACGCGGCTATGGTGACTCAGATAGAGATGATGTCATTCACTTGCGGACGCACGACGTCAGGACCTTAGCCCTCTCTGACAACCGGCATTGAGATGACGGAATGCAATAATAAGAATGCAGCAAGCCGCCCCATCTGTACTAAACTAAACGCGGTTTCTTGAAAATGCTAGGTGTGATTCTGACCACGAGAGGAATAATGTAATGCCTTCGTTTGTCTTACCATTGGGAAAAGCGGAGTCACTGTACTTTAATCGACAGCCTGTATACGCGGGCACTGAAGCAAGGAGGCACCGATGGCGTGCGTTAGTGGAGGTTTTTCTCGCAATCGTTTGTTTTCTTACCTCTTTGCCGCGAGGATTGTGTTCTGAATTTTCTTGCTCCACTGAAGCCATTGCAGTTGTTTTTAGACGTGACAACCAATGTGGCATTTACCAACTAAATCCCATAGTATATGTTTTTGGCAACAAGTAAAGAAATAATCAGCCATTGCCTTCTCTCCACCGTTATCATTATTACGAGTTGGCTCGTACGCATGCACTGCTTTATCAACGACGTGAAATATGGTAAGTTTTTCTTTCGCTTTATTCGGGTTCCCTTTAAAATAAAACTAGGCCCACGTATCTACAAAAGGCTTCACATCATAATAATAATTCAATAATTATTAATGAACGAATGATTAACAAGTGATACAATAAGAAATGCTAACTGGTTCAGAGTACGCCAGTACACACCTGTATCAGGCCGATGTATGTGATGTAACCAGGCTGTGCGAAGACGGAGTCGACGCAAGCATCAGCCCTGAAGCCACGTCCGTGCACCATAACCAAAAAACCCATGGCAGTGCTGGTCGGCAGGTACTCTTGCGGTTGCACGTCCAGTGTAAGTGTCAGGCCTGCGTCGTCGTGTTTGCTTCTTCTTGTTAAGGTAATAACGTGGCGCAAAAATCAAAACTTAGTAACAGTTAGCGTGCAATACAATAGGCTGGAGGCGGGGCAGCTAATGAGCTGCAAGGAAAGACGTAAGTTGAGTAAAGTGCGTTCGCTCTTTAAGCAGTCTCAATGTCCAGTTTCAAATAAAAACTCGCACCTAATGAAGCCAAGGAAAGTATCAGAGACGTGATTACGCTGTTTTAAGTGTATTGTAGGCATTGTGATATAAAATTGAAGTAATTAAGGTAGACGAAAATACAACTTGGCGTTGGCAGGAACCGAACCTGCAACCGTCCGATTACGCTTCCGATGCTCTTCCCCGATGAGCTACGGTGGTATCCGTCCCCACGTCCACTTTGCAGGGTATTTCTAAGTATGGGTCAGCGACACATGCTGCCATGACAGCGAGTGTGGAGCACTTTCTCTTCGCCAGCTGGCATCACGTAATACGTAAACTATTAACTCATGGACATTTAACCGATAAGCCCTCGCATACTACCTGAATGCGTCAATTCTTCCAAAACCATTGGTCGGCGAACTCATCAAGAGGACTAACTCAAACTCAAATTGAGCCAGCCTGAGTCCGAGTGAGTGTCATTTGTAGAAATTTAAGGAAGTCCGAGTTCGAGTGAGTCCTAAGGGTGAGGTATCTTTCATGAATGAGTCAGAGTGAGGTTCACATTGTTTTGCTAACCTCTTGTCCTATCTACTTAGCTTCAGCATCACTATCAGCCTTACGTCAGGTCACGTTTATACTAATTACGTCTACTCCAACGTCAACGAAGTAGCGTTCATTCACCAGCTCAATATTGTTTGAATATATGTGCGAGTTATTCAGGGAGTGAGGTGGGTGTACTTTTTCTCCACTTTTTTTTCTTAGGAAGGGCTTGGTAAAAAGATCTCGTGTAAGGCATCCCTTTAAATAAAAATGTTCTTAGTGGCGCTACCACTGATAACTCGTACTTAAAAATACGAGATCAAAGCATTAAGTGAAGTCCCGATTATTCGAAATGTTGGGGCTGAAAAGTATTGACGCTTCGGATGAACAGCTAATAACACGCTAACGAACTCATGAGCTGACTCACTCTTTAGTGGCGCTACCACTGATAACTCGTACTTAAAAATACGAGATCAAAGCATTAAGTGAAGTCCCGATTATTCGAAATGTTGGGGCTGAAAAGTATTGACGCTTCGGATGAACAGCTAATAACACGCTAACGAACTCATGAGCTGACTCACTCTTGGTCAGATAGAGAGTCTCGTCTCGACCGCCGAAGAGAGCAGACGTGTTTTTCGGTCGGTCCCCGACCGGTTTTCCTGGAGGAGCACGCGAGCGTCTAGTGTGGCGCCGTACCTTACGGGCGCTTCCATGCTTCCCTTTTTTTTTCCCAGTTTTTTATTTTGATAGCTTTTGCGCACACCCGTGCGCCGTTTTAATTTTTTCTTCCCTCCCTTGTCCTATTGAGCCATTTTTTGTCTCAAGCCCTGTTCAGGGCTATCAAGATATTGAGGAAATGTAGAGCCCTCTCATCTCCCCTTAGTTCTTTTTTTTAATCTGTAATGACCTCGCCTAGTACGGCCCATCGCCTCTACCAGTAATGACGGACACCCCTTCTAAGGACGCTCCTGACGAGATCACCCTCTGCGCGAGCCTGCATGCTACCGCAACGAGCCGCCCCAGCTCACCCAAACAATCGCCTGCGGCCCCGATGATTACCCGGGCTCGTAAACTGAAGGCTGCTGCCAATCGTCTTCAAAAGCACTCATCTACCAGCACCCCAACTTCTCGGCCCCATGTACGAAGGATCGGGAAACTGTTGTCACCACGCCGGCGTCAGGCACCAAAAATCAAGGCCGCCACCACGAAAAGCGCGAAGCTAACGGCCGCAGCCGAGGAGGCCGCCGCCGCCATTTCCTTAGTACCACAGCCTTCCCAACTCCATCTTGTACCCACACTACAAGAGGGAAGCAAGGCTGAGCTGCAGGACTACCAAGAATCGGTCGCATCAACACCGGCAGACAGCGAGGAACAGGCCAGTACCGATTCCTCCTCGCCCACATCATCCTCCTCTTGGGAGCACAACACGCCTCCGTCCTCCTCTCCGTCCCTGTCGCCCTCCCCAAAGGGTCTGGCCCTTTTCAGAACCGGAATCTGCGCTGACGGACCAGGCCGCCAACGAGCAACACAACAGGCGTCGTTTGCAGCTCCCCCCAAGCGAGCGCGCGCTCACTCTGCGCCGCCGGCAACCACTTTCTGCCCTTGCCTGCTGGCTGTGCAAGCCTGCCGCGCCGGGCGTCAAGAAGACCTGTTCGGAGAGGGGTGTGCACGTAGTGCTGTCTCTCCCCTTTTTCCAGGCGAAGGAACGCGCATGACCTCTACTGGAAGGGCAACCGAGGCAACATTGGAGTCTCTTGCGCAAGCGGGAGCCTCCCAGACCGCCACAGGAAATCCCACCCTCCTCGAGCCTTCCCCACCTTCTTCCGGTCACGCAACCCGTCCGACCCGTCCTCCAGAGAGAGCGGCCTCTCCGGTGTCTGATGGGGTGGTTTGTTTACCTCCCTCCTCCTCGCCACAACAACAGCACTCTCCTCCACTCTCCCGCTCAAAGGAGAGCACGGGCGCGTCGTCTGCTACGGCCGCAGCTCCTCCGAACTCTGCCGCTAGCACCGCGCCACACCCTCCTTCTGCTTTCGGCCCCATGCGCCCACTGACGGTGGACGCCTCTACCGAAGCAGATTATGAAGAGGCCCGACGCAAGCATCAGCAGAAAAACGGATTTCCGTGCCAGGCATCAACAGCTACAAATGCCCCTTCCAGTAGGCAGCCAGCCAGTGCAGCTCCCCCAAGCAAGGGAAAGGGGCCCCGCCAGAAACCAGGTCGCCGCCAGCACCAACTCGATATTATCGAACACCTGGTCGCGAATGAGCCCCGTCGCACCTCTGCCACCATCCTCTACCGCCCCAAGGGCAGGAAGAACAACTTCCTCTCCCTCAGCCGCGACGCAATTGCAGCACAGCTCTCGAAGGTGCCCGGCACGAAGCGTGTGCGCATTAACTTCAGCGGCAACGTTGTTGCGGTTGACACCACACCCGGAGCTGACACCTCCGCTCTCCTGGCAGTGGAAAGCATCGGGAAAGTGGCTGTCAACGCCAAGACCGCCAACAAAGGAACCTGTACCGGCGTACTTCACGGCGTTGACGCGGCTTTTGACGAGGAGGTCCTCAAAAACAACATAGAGAGCTCTGCTCCCATCCTCTCTTGTGCCCGTACCGGACGCAATGTCCTTCTCCGATTTGTGGGTAACGCACCGCCACCTGAGGTGGCGTTATTTAAGCAGACCCGCCCTGTACGTTGTCGTCGTCGCCGCCCTCTCCAGTGCGCTGGCTGTGGCGCTTTCGGACACACTCATGCGACGTGCACCAGCTCCCCACGCTGTTCGCGCTGTGGCGGCGACCACGCCCGCGCCGACTGCGTTGCACCCGGCCCCAAGTGCCTACACTGCGGCGGCCCACATCCCGCCACCGAGCCCCGATGCCCTCGCTGGCAACACGAGAGGAAGGTGCTAGAAATCATGGCCTCTGCGGACCCGCCCCTCTCTCGTCGTGAGGCCGAGAGGAACCTTAAGAGCGAGGGAAAAGCCGTGCCTGCTCGAGCACCGTGCACTGGTATTTCCTCGGTAGTGCAACCGGGCCGGACGTACAGCGCGGTTGTTTCGCCCCCCGGCCGCCGAACCCTCGGCCCCCGACTGCGAGGTGCAAAAGGACATGGTGATTAGTGCCCTGGCCGCTGCCGTGCAGGCCCTCATCGGGACAATACCGCAATCCGGCCCTGTGTTCGAGCTGTGCAACGCGGCCCTGGCCGCCCACGCTGCCCTCAATCAACATGGCTAGCGGCAAGGTGTTTCGGCCGCGGATTCTTCAATGGAACGTTCGTTCTCTCCGCTGCCGTCACGCCGAGCTGTCTACCCAACTCCTCCGACGCGAGTACGACGTCTTGCTGCTGCAGGAAACCTACGCTCGCGTCGGAACACTCAACCTACCTGGTTTTGTCGGCTATCACAGCACCACGCAGTGCGAACTTGAAGAGTGTAGCGCAGTCCGGTGCAGCACTCCCTCGCATCCTCCCGGCACGTCGCGGGCTTCGGTTTATGTGCGCGCCGACCTCCCTCACGCTGCAGTGGACATCGAGGACATTCTCTGTGACACCCTCGAGGCCGTCGCCCTGACTGTGCGCATCGGGAGCACGGACACCAGTGTCGCGAGCGTGTACGTGCGCACATCGAACTACTCGGCACGCTGGGACACCCAATTCGTGTGCCGCCTCGCAGACCGCCTAAATCGCGACGCGGTCATCGGTGGCGACTTTAACTCTCACCACACCTCGTGGGGCAGTGGCGTGACGAACCACCGTGGGCGCGACCTTCTCGATGCCGTGCAAAAGGCCGGACTGCTCGTTATAAACACGGGTAGCTGTACTCTCGCGCGCCGTGGTGTGTCCGACAGTGCCATCAACCTGACTCTCGTGGGTGGTACGTGTAAATATGAGTGGCAACGTGCACCGGACTCTCAGGGCTCCGACCACTACCCCATCGTGGTCACACCCCCCTCAGCTTACATCAGGTACACTCGGACCTACAGTGTTGTGAAGTGGACTCGCTTCAGAGAACTGTGTGCTAGAGTGCCAGTCTCTGCAGACTTCTTCACCGCGCTGGCCGAGTGTCACGACGCAGCTACCACCCACTGCACCGTGCCTGCGGGCACCCCCGCACCAGACATCAGCCTCCTCAACCTTCGCGCCGCGCGTCGCAGGGCGCAGATTGTGGCGGTGCGCTCGCAAAAGGCGGAACATTGGCGTGCCTATAACTGTATTGACGCGGTGTGCCGCAGGCACGCCAGACGCCGTCGCAACCAGAGCTGGGGGAGCCTCTGCTCGTCACTAGATGACCCTCAGAACCACGCCCAAGCCTGGCGCATTTTCGCTGCCGTTCTTCGCACCAGAGAGCCTCGCTGCCCGGTTCTCTGTGTTGCTGTTGCAATGAAGATCGCCACGCAGGAATTGGCTGAGCTGCTGGCAGACAAGTTTGCCCCTCCTGCTTGCCCACAGCCTCCACAGGGACTACCACCTGTGCCTGCACTCAACAGGCCTGAGCTGTTCGCTCCCGAGCGGTACTTTCCCACCGAGGGCATTCTGCTAGAGATCCGCGCATTGTGCACGGAGGAGTTTACTCTCAGCGAGCTGACCGCAGTGCTCAACAACCGCACGAAGCGGTGTGCCCCGGGAGTGGACGGCCTCACCTACCAGGTGCTGCGCAACATTGACCCCTCCACGCGGCCTCGGTTGCTGGAGGCCTACAACGAAGTGTGGCGCACAAGTCAGGTGCCTCCTGGCTGGAAAGAGGCGCTCGTGGTGCCCATCCTGAAGCCGCGGAAGCCGGCCACGGAGCTTTCATCCTACCGGCCAGTGTCACTTACCTCGGCCGCAGGGAAAGTCATGGAAGCCATGGCATTGCGACGCCTTCGCTGGATTGCCACCGCAACCAACGCATTCCCTCCCGAACAGAGCGGATTTCGCCCAAGGCGCTGTACGTTCGACTCACTGGCCGACGTGATCGCCACCCTCGAGGAGGCCAAGTACCGCGGCGATTACGGCATCCTCGTGCTGCTCGACGTGAGAAGTGCGTTTGACTGTTTGCCCCACGCATCGATTTTGGACGCACTTCGTGACCTCGGTGTGTGCGGGCGGATGTTTGACTACCTGGAGAGCTTCTTGGGCGACCGCACTCTTCGCGTTCGTGTTGGCTCCACAATCAGCGGTGCCCACTCCGTCACCGCAGGCGTACCCCAGGGCAGCATATTGAGCCCTTTTCTGTTCAATCTGGCTCTTGCCAAGCTGCCCGACTACATCCCGTGCAACACGGCGTGTGAAGTGCATGTGGCGATTTACGCCGATGACATTGCGCTGTTTGCCTGCGGCCCCGGTCGCCACCGGGCAGCCCTTCTCGAGTCCCTCCAGGTGGCCATCGACGTGGTTGACGCATTCCTGAACGGCGTTGGACTGGCGCTCGCCGCCTCCAAGACGGAGGCACTGCTCGTCCACCCGCGAGCGTCGACACGCCGCTCCACGCCTCGGCTCTCACTCCGGGGCCTCCCCATCGAGTGGAGCACGAAGGTGCGCTACTTGGGGGTGACCATAGACCACCGGCTCAGCTGGCGACCGGCCGTCAACGATCTGCGGACGAGCAACCGCAAGGTACTCGGCGCCGCACGCAGTCTCCTCGCGCGAGGTCACGGCTGCACCCCTGCCCTTGCCCTGCGAGTCTACAACGCAGTCGCATCGGCACGCGTGATCTACACTGCAGCAGTGGCTTCGTTGAGTGCTTGCCAGCTAGCTGCCTTGGACGCGGACCATCGCAACGCCGTGCGGGAGTACTACGGACTTCCCCAAACCTCCCAGGTGGGCCCCACGCTCGCCGAAGCGGGGGAAACTCCCATCTCCCTGCGGGTGACCCAGCGGACACTAAATCATGTACTGCGGCTGAAAACCACAAGGCAGGGGCAGCTCCTTGTGAACAGGCTATATGCTCTACCTCACTCATCCATGGGGCAGCGGGCGAGTGAGCTCTTGACGGTTGTGCCAGACATGCAGTACCCCAGCTGGCTGGCTATCCCACCCTACCGCCACACCCCTCTGGTGATCACCAAGACCATTGGCGGCATCAAAGCGAAGGCGCGCACCCCGCTGGCAGCGATGCAGCAGGAGTGCTCCGCCCTCCTTCACGAACAGCTGAACGGCCGGCTGCTTGTTTACGTCGACGGGTCAGTGCTTCGCGACGGCTCCGCGGCCGCCGCCTGCGTTGTGCCATCAGTCGGCGCGGTTCTCAAGTGCCGCCTCCCCTCCCTCGCCTCCTCCACTGTGGCGGAACTCGCCGCTATAAATTTGGCAGCCGATTTCCTGAGTGAGCGGGCACCCATGAGCGCTGCAGCCATCATCTGCGACTCCCGGGCGGCCTTGGCCGCGATCTCGCGCGAGGAAGACGGCAGCCTCCTTGCGCAGAGAGTTGCCCGGAAGCTACACGCCGTGCAGCAAACGGGGTGCGACCTTTCGCTGCACTGGGTGCCTTCGCACATCGGAATACCCGGCAACGAGGCGGCCGACTGTGCCGCTAGGGATGCGCACGACCCCGACACCGGCGTCACCAACTTCGTGTGCTCCGCGGATGCCGGCCGTCTCCTCACCGCCCGCTACGTGCGCGAGCGTCATCCCGACCCTCGCGTAGCAGCTGGAAAGCCGCCGCGGCGGCTCCCTCTCAAGGGACTCCCAAGACGAGACCGCGGTTTCCTTCTCCGTCTCCGCACCGGAGACAACTACACCGCCGAGCGAAAATATCGGCACTCCGGGCGTGGCAGTCCATACTGCATGGACTGCGGCGACCTGGAGACTCTGGACCACCTTTTGCTTCATTGCCCGGCTGGTGACGCGAGCAGACAGGTGATGCTCGCAACGTACGGAGCTCTCGGCCTGCCTCGGACAACAACTGAGCACCTCTTGTTCCCTAACAGTGGCCGCGCGCATATCAAGCGTGCCCTTTCAGCGCTGCTCGACTTTGTAGACGGAAGCGGACTGCGTGAGCGAATTTAGAGAATTCACGCCCCGTGATTTTGGTAGACGATCTGTGCGTCCCCCCCTTCCTTTGCTCGCTCTCTCCTTTCTCTTTCCTCTCTTCGCTCAAGTCTATTATCCCCCATTCCCCTTCCCATGTGAACCACTGCTGAGGTGTCGCACTTAGCTGCAGACAGTTGCGGGGTTCACTTTTCTTTTCTTTTCCAATTTTAAGAACCACTTCCCCCCTGGTCAGATAGAGCCATGAATATGAGTCCGGGTGAGTTCAAGTGATTAAGGTTTTCGTCAGCTTGAGTCCGACTGAGCTCGAGAGGGAAAAAAATGGCAACATATCCACGGAGTGAATGAGGGAGAATGGGGCTAAGCATCCGTCCGGCCATGCGTCCGTCTATGTGACCGTCCGCGCGTCCATTCGCCCGTCCGTGCGTGCGTCTGTTCGTGCGTCCACGTGTCTATCTGTGTGTCCGTCCCTGCGTTCGTCCATGCATCTACCCCTGCGTCCATCCATGCGTCCATGCATCAGTGCATCCATTTGTGAGTCCGTCCATGCATCTGTCTGTTTGTCCGTTCGTCCATCTATTCAACACTCCAAGTACCACCATCTCGCATCTTTTCATCATATATTCCGCATATGCACCGACATCCAGCGGACATTCTAACCACTTCGAGTTCATGGTATATACTAGTTCACTGTATTCATGGCACTATGACCCAACGCTCGCTAAACCTTTCTAAAACCAAAAAGGTTATGCCCAGCGAGTATAACGTAGCAACCCTTTCTTGTCAGATAGTGCGCAATGTACATGCCAATGGCTGCTTATGGGGAATGAGAGACAGAAGACATCAGCTTTTAGTTAACGCGCACGCTGCGAATTTTTTATTGTTCAACAACGCACAAAAGAAATCTCTCACCGGCACTGCCTTGGTGGTCAAAATGTAAGACTTGTTACACACTACGACTACTACTAGGACTACGAGAGACGAATGGGTGCCGCTGCAAGGAGCTTCGCCCCTAAAATTTTAACAAGTCTGCGTCCGAATGAGGGTGGTTGAAAAAATACAGAGGTAAGTGTGAGTTCGAGTGATCGCTATGGGCGAGGAGTGGTTCATGACTTAGTCTGGGTGAGCTCTAAAATTTTTGCTGACCAACGGCAGGAACGAGACTCATAGAGTTTGCATGAGCATAAATACCACATAAAGTGAACAAAACGACCACCGCCGTAGCTCAATTGGTAAAAGCACTGGGTGCGTAATCTAAAGGTTGCAGGTTATATCCTTGCTGACGGCAAGTTGTCTTTCCGCCCAATTAAGTTCATTTCCATCAGTGTCACAAATACAGTACACTTTAAACAGTACTATTAATGTATTCTATACCTCCCTTGTCCCTTGGCTTCATTATCTTCTGAGTGTCAGACAAAGAATCCAGCTGTCAGAATTGTCTCTCTTTGGTTTCAAATGAAGTACTTGAACGGTTTGCAGGCCACTCCATCTCGCTGTTATCTCCGCGTGTCCAAGTTATCTAGAGTTGGAGCTGGGTAGACAGACGTATGTCAGCGCGGTCCCTAAACATTCAGAATAATTTAATTTCAGACAAGCGAAAGACAATGCGAAAGGTGCCAGAATAGTGCATGCTTTTTTATTTAAGTGGTAAGGCTGCACTCACAGAGCTTTATTTAATATTTTTGGGTACTTGCTGTTCTTCACTGAAACAGTATCTAACAGTAGTCTTGGCGTGAATGTGCTTTTCCAAACTTTTTTTTGGCCGTCCAATCACTTCCAGCAAATAGGGCTTCACAATAAAAATAGCTTGTGCTGGTGCTTCAAACTCCACTTTCTTAAAGGGCCCCTAAACTAATTTTGATAATTTTGTAAGGTTTCAAGTAAACGTTCAGATTTAAGTTCCTGATGCCGTCACAATCCACAATGCCAAACGCAGCAGCGCGACGAGTCGCGGGCACCCCGCAAATTTAGAGAAACAATCGCCTCTCCTCTCTGTGAATTTCAGCACTCGCCCAGTATGAGAGACGAGTTGGCGAACGCTGAATAACAAAGAAAATGGCAAAAACAAGCAAGGGATGTTTTAATATTATCAAATGCGTGTAACTACGCTATTATGGCACTATTGCAAAAAAAATTCATGACTAAGTGTTTACTGTAGACTCGTGCACGACTGCAACGCCAACTAAATTTCCACCTATGGGTGATGAAATGGAATGAAAAAACTTTATTTCGGTCCTGCAGGACGCGCTTAGCGCGTAGCGGGCGTCTCCCACGTAGGGACCGACAGGGAGTACCTGGCGGCCGCTTCGTGGGCCTGCTGGACGGCCCATCGCTGGTCGGCGAGAAGTGAGCTCCTGAGGGACCTCTCCCACTTGCTTGAGGTAGAGTCGGGAGGAGTTGTTCTACACTCCCAGAGCATGTGTTGGAGTGTCGCTGTGTGTCCACA
The DNA here is from genome assembly GCA_013436015.1 of Rhipicephalus annulatus. Taxonomy (NCBI): domain Eukaryota; kingdom Metazoa; phylum Arthropoda; class Arachnida; order Ixodida; family Ixodidae; genus Rhipicephalus; species Rhipicephalus annulatus. Next base: position 20,317 of record WOVY01002315.1, on the reverse strand, counting down.
TGATGGGCATGTGTCGCCGGGGTATGCATCGGGATAATAAACGTGAAGCGTGGCAAGGTTTGGGTACGTTTGTGTCTGTAATAGGCGTAGGGTTAATGCCTGTGGTCGGTTAAGTTTCGGATGTGGGGGTGGAAAAATGCGGCGTTCCAAGTAAAAGTGCTTTGTAATTTCATTGTACGTAATTGGTGCATCCCGATTGGTATCCAACCCAGCAAGATGAGGTTGCCCTGTGGCAGTGCGGTCGGTAAGTGCGCGCGCTGCATCATGGGCGATCTCGTTGAGGTTGGATAGGGCACCCGGCACCTGGCCGAGATGGGCGGGGAACCAGATGACAGTGTGGTGCTTCAGGGCACTAGGGTCCGCATTGCGCAGGATACGTAACGCCTGGTCGGAGATTACTCCCCGTTCGAATGCTTTGATGGCCGGCCTGGAGTCGCTGTAGATGAATTCCCGTTTGCTGTCGAGCATAGCTATAGCTATAGCTACTTGCTCCGCTACTTCGGGGTTTCGGGTGAGGATTGTGGCTGTGTTAAGAGTCTGCTGCGTGGATGATACCGCGACCGCGGCGAAGGCTTGGTTGTTGCGATAGGCAGCGGCGTCCACGAAGGAGACGTTGTCCGCTTCCATGTCTATGCGCTTGAGAATGGCGGTCGCCCGCGCAAGGCGCCTGCCTCTGTTGTATTCGGGGTGTACATTTCGTGGTATGGGAGCGATCGTAATAAGGTCGCGGATTTCACGGGGAATTAGAGTCAACTCTGGGGGGTCCCTGGCCCTCGAGGAGAAGAAGCCGAGCTCGCGCAGAATATGGCGGCCCGCCTTGGTTGTAGTGAGTCGGGTCAATTGCACACGTTCCTGAGCTTCGGCGATCTCTTCTAGCGTGTTATGTACGCCAAGCTCGAGGAGTTTGTACGTTGGAGTGGTGATAGGGAGGCCAAGGGCTCGTTTGACCACCTTGCGAATAAGCGCATTGAGTTGATCGCGCTCAGCCCGTAGCCACTTGTGTATAGCGGCAACGTATGTAAAATGGCACAAAACAAACGCGTGTACGAGACGCAGCAGGTTGTCTTCTTTGAGGCCATGGTGCCTGTTGGCTACTCTACGTACGAGTCGTATGGCATTCTCAGTCTTAGCCCTGAGCTTGTGTACTGTTTGGGTGTTGGTTCCGCGGGACTCGATGATCATGCCGAGGACCTTGATGGTGTCTACCCTGGGTATAGTACGACCATATCTGGTGTGGAGGGTGATATTGCGTTCCGCCGGAGGTTTCCACCCTTTGGGCTTGGCACCCCGGCGTTTGGGCAAATATATCAACAGCTCCGACTTCGCAGGTGAGCACCTGAGACCGGTGTGGTCAAGGTAAGACTCGGTGGTGTCAATAGCCTCTTGCAGGGCGGACTCAATGAAGCCATCCGACCCTGTGGAGCACCATATGGTTACATCATCCGCATAGATAGTGTGGTTTAGCCCGTCTATTTTTGAAAGTCGTTCGGAAAGCCCGATCATCACGAGGTTGAAGAGCGTGGGTGAGAGGACGGATCCCTGAGGAGTGCCCCGCTGTCCGAGCTCCACTTCTTCCGACACTAGGTCTCCTACGCGGAGGACGGCTCTGCGCCGAGTGAGAAAAGAGCGGATAAAGTAGTAAAATCGATGACCTAGGCCGAGGGCTGCGATCGCTTTCAAGATTGACGAGTGCGTTATGGTATCGAAGGCCTTTTCTAAATCGAGACCGAGTATTGCACGAGTGTCCCGAGTGTTTCCGCCATCTAGAACTTGATGCTTTAGGAGTAACATGGCGTCTTGAGTGGATAACCCTGGTCGGAAGCCAATCATGTGGTGCGGGATGTAGTCGTTATCTTCGAGGTATCGACCAACCCTGTTGAGGACGACGTGCTCAGCCACTTTGCCCACGCACGACGTGAGAGATATGGGGCGTAGGTTATCTAGGCTCGGCGCCTTTCCCGGTTTGGGTATGAGAACCGTGTGAGCTAGTTTCCAAGCATCGGGTACCTCACCCTTTTTCCATATCTAGTTGATAGTGTCAGTGAGGTAAGTGACGGAAGAATCGTCCAGGTTGCGTAGGAGCTTGTTGGTGATGCCATCGGGGCCAGGGGCTGAGCGGCCATTGAGCTCATGGAGAGCTCGGCGCACATCTTCAATAGAGAACTCGGCGTCTAAGTTAGTGTTGTCGCTGCCAGAGTAATCAGGGTGAGGGTCACAGGGCCCGTGGGGAGCGGGAGATATTTTTCCACGAGGTTCTTGACAACATCTTCCGGTGACGCTGTTCGTTTAGCCTGATGAAGTATCTTCACGATCGAATGACGCTGATTTGTGCGGGTGTTGGTTTCATTGAGGAGGTGTTTGAGTAAGTTCCACGTTTTGCCATTTCGAACCTGACCATCAATAGAATTACAAATTTCGTCCCACTGCTGTTTTGAAAGGATGCGGCAGTGATCCATCATGGTCTTGTTCAGCTGAGATATGCGTTTGCGTAACCTCCGATTAAGGCGCTGGCCCTTCCACCGGGCCAATAGAGACTGTTTGGCCTCTAGTAGGTGGGCGAGACGACTGTCCATCCTTTCGGTTGGAAGGTCTGTGCTGATAGTTTTCGTTGCCTTGTTTACATCAGCTTTGAGCTGGGCCGTCCACGTCTCGAGGCTCGGTGGGGTATCGGGAGGAGGTCGTTCTGCGCGGGTCTTACGAAGGAGGTCCCAGTCGACCCACGTGTACGACTTGGTCTTCCTGCTTACTGTGGGGAGGTGTACAGCCAATATGAAGTGGTCACTACCGAGATCTACCGCGAGGTTGGACCAGTGGGCGTCGGAGATATTCTTGACGAAGCATAGATCCGGCGTAGTATCTCTTTGCGTGGACGTACCAGTGCGAGTGGGGAAGGCCTTGTCCGTAATGAGAATAAGGCCCATGTCATTCGCACTTTTCCAAAGCTCGTTACCTTTGGGTGTGTCGTACGTGTAGCCCCAGGCGCTATGCGCAGCGTTAAAATCGCCTGCAATCACTAGCGGGTTAGGCCCCGCGAGGCGGACAGCTTTCTCGAACAAGCGTGTGAATCTTTGTCTATGGTGGCTGGGACTACTGTATACATTGAGCATGTATACGCTTTGTTGTGATATATTTCCAGGGAGAATTTTGACCATAACGTGCTCAATTTCGGGCACATTGAGACTGTGCGCTGTGCAGGTAATCTTGTTAGCGACAAAGGTGGCGATACCGCGTCCTCCCGAGGGGCCGGGCAACCACTGGTATCCGGAAAACGTGGCGGTTGGTACTACAGTCTCTTGTAATAGCATGATGTGAGGTTTGGCTTCGTGGCTACGGAGGTATTGCTGCAGGAAAGCTTTCTTGTGGGTGAAGCTCCTGCAGTTCCATTGCCAGATTCGCAACTCGTCAATTGGCCTGGCCATCTTGAAGCATTTATGAGTTGGCCTGAGCACCCGGCGGGTGCATAAGGTCCGCGTGATGCGGTGGACTGGGCACGGCTGTACGTTGCGACAACGGCTTATCCGCCGCAATGGCAGGGGCGACGACGTGATCAAGATATTGCTCCACTTGGCCCAAACGATTACCGTGTACAGCGAGAGTAGACTGCACGAGAGCCATGCTTTCGCCAAGAAAGCGAAGGCTTTCCTTTATCGCCGATAGCGTGCTCTTAATGTCCTCTAACTCTTCCTTTAAAGCTGGCTGGTCGTGGGCGACCGCGCGTTTCTTGGGTGCGCTCTCGCCGTCGTCGTTACCAACGCCTACGGGTTGCGGCTGCAACGGAGTGACTGCATTGTCGTCGTTGTCGGTTGGGGGCATAGCAGCGCGTGCGTTTCTGTCAGTTTTTAGTTCGGCAATTGCAACTGTGAGTTTGCGTATTGTTTCTTTCATCATCGCATTTTCCTGCTTTAAGATCGCTATCTCAGAGGTGTTGTGTGTATCATGCTCTGGGAGTGAACCCGACCCTACCTGTGATGTAGTGTTTCCTTTTCTCCGGACGGCGTCCGCCCAAGTGAGAGGTCCCCGCTTATTCTTGCTGACGTTGCCTGGCGATGGTGGTGCCGATGGGCTAGGCGATCGTTGACGCGAGACCCCGGTGAGACTGGGGTGAGGCCTGGAACCGGCATGAGGCCCGGAACCTGAGTGGGAGCCGGAGCGTGACCCGTGCCGGGAACCTGAACGGGAACCGTGACGTGAACCAGAACGAGACCTGGAGTAGCCTCGCGATATAGATCTGGTTGGGGTCCCACTTCGCGCGCTGCGGGAGTGGGTCCGAGGGCGGCTCCGGGACCTCGATACACGCATTGTGCGGTTCCTGGGACGACTCCGGGATCGGGACCGGGATCGGTTGCCATCGGATCGACCATCTGTAAAAAGCTTCGAGGCCTGGTCGTCGTCAGTGGTTGGGTTGAACTCGTTCATTGCATCGTAACTGTTGTGTCGCGTCGAGTGTACTCGCTCCCATCGTCGTCGGCGCACCACGTATGGAATGTGGTAGCGTTCTTTACATTCCCTGTCGGCAGTGAGGTGGGTTCCTCCGCAAAGCTTGCATGTTGGTGTGCAGCGGTGTTCCTTTTCGGGGTTTGGCACGCTGCAGCCTCTGCAGACAACGTCTCCGGGGTTCGGGCACACGTCCGCTCGATGGCCGAGCCGACCACAGGTGTAGCAAATATCTATCTGTCTACGGTATAGTGTACATTGAAGTAGCACCGATCCGTATCGCACAAAATTGGGCACACGATGTCCATCAAAGGCCACAATCACTGCAGTGGTACTTCCGATGCGCTTGGCAGCCAAAGCTAGTGGATTGCGGTCGTTGACAATCTTCGCATCAATGTCCGCCGAACCGTCTTGCACGGGAATCCCTTGAATGACACCTTTGCATGTAGAATGTGGTGCCGCTTCGTAGGCACTAACTTCATAGGTCTTGTCAGCGATGCGGATTTCTTTAACGCGCACGTAGCGATTAGCATTTTCTCTCTTCGGCGTACTTGCTACTAAGATATTCTGTTTAATATTGGGGTAGAGCGTGTCTGCTTGCTGTTCCGATGGGCTGATACTTGCCGAAGTCGAAATGGCTTCAGCGATTGTCGTTGGGCCAACCCTAGCGATGTTAAGACCCCCTCTGGGCCTAATGATAATGCGGATGTCATTCTTTGGTAGGTGAGGCATTCGGCTTTCTCGAATAATCTTGTTCTTCACATTTTCTCTGTTGCGGGGCTTGTGCTCGTTGCGTTTCAAAGCGCTATATGACGGCACACGTTTGGAGCCTTCATTTTTTGCTCGGCGACACGAGGCGGTCTGCCAGCCTTGATCTGGCGTGATTTCTTCAGGGTCAATGTCTTCCCCTGTCACTTGGTACTCCATCGCTCAGCGAGACAGTGCGGCTACGGAGCGCGCGAGCAAGCACGCGCCACGTTAGAGCAAAGAAGACACTCGTCAGGGCTAGCTGTCGGTGGGCGAGCGACGATGGCGGAGGCGAAATAAAATGCAAGAAGCAAGCACTCACTGCGCCTAAATTGTGTCGGCAGAGTCCCTGTGTCTTCTGGAAGTCGTTGCACTAATATGACGTTGAAATCACAAAGTGGCGTCGCAAAAACGTTGAAAAAAGCAGGAGCCGTAGTGGAAGCGTTCGCACACTTCGGCTTCTTCTTCTTCCCCACCTATGGGTGATTTATGGGTCATTTATGTCCTCGTGAGTGCTTCATTTTATGACTTCACCTACGTGGCGATCGTCAAGCGTCCATTATGAGACGCAACGGGTATGCTTTCCTTACTTCTGGGGTGTGTGGGTAGCCTGCGTTAACACTGCAGCAGTCTTTCGCCTTTTCTTTGTTAGCTTCATCAATCGCTCTCATTAGATATACGCATCGAAGCGTATATGCTCATCCCGGGCCCAGCCTTTGAATATGAGCCACGCCGCTCACTCGCCGACCGCCCATGCAGATATTCTGCTGTGAAACATTGACCTCGTTGCACGTTCTTGAAGCTGTAAACATACTTTCGTTGTTCACTAGTTGGCGAGATATGCATGCATGTTCGCGTGTGTTTCGACGTACGCTAGGAAGTGAAAAAAACTTCATCTTTAAAGGAATACGCTGCTATCCGACGTCTTCACATATTAAATGCCGCCACAGTTACGCAGCGTAAAAGTGACAGTGTGCAAGCTAAACTTGGATGAAAGCGCATATACGGTCTTTTTCTTCTTTAGTCTTGGCTGACCTGTTGATTCATCATTGCACATAATACTGAAACCGCCACTAGCCACTTTAGGCTATCGGTGTGAATAATTCTAGTAGACGCGCGTTTTCGTTCATAAAATTGATGTTTTATTGACCGAATAACTGACTGATAACGTCAAACTTATCAAGTATAACAACCATGACAATTCTACACTATCCTCCATGACGTCTTTTGGCATCTTGGAAGCGAGCATTACTATCGGAAGGCCTTCGACAAATCGATACATATTTTGAGCAGCTTCGTGCAGTATCACAGTGTTGACGGCACACAGTTCGCTGTGGCAAATTGCATATAGTCATTTCTCTCACCGGCGTTCGGTGCCGAAACGGTGTGGTAGTTGAAGATGGAGGCGTTGTGTTGCTCCTGCCCATGGCAGTTGAGGCAGTAACAGTTGCCGTATCGTGAGTCCAGGCGCCTACGGTACAGCCTGCACCACCAGTTGCAATAATACATAAGCGCACCAGTTGTTTTCGTATCGTGTAAAAGACAGTACGAAAATTAAATTCAACAGAAGTCTGCCTCAGTGGAGCAGTGTTTACGGTACCCGGCTGCTAACCTGAAGGTCAAGGGCTCGATCCCGGTTGTGGCAGTCACATTTCAATGGAGGCGAAGTGGCACAGGCCCATGCGCTGTGCTATGTTAGTGCACGTTAAAGAACACCAGATGATCGAAATTTCTGGAGCACTTCACTACGGCGTCTCTCATAATCATATCGTGGTATTGTGACGTAAAACCCTAGATATTATTATTATAGTAAGGTAAGCACAAAATACATATGTCGACTAAAGCGTGCGAAGTATACGTTGTTGTTACTCAATAATAATATCTTATGTTTTACGTCCCAAGACCACGATATGGTCAGCAGCTGAGCACTCTAGCCACTGATCAACCGCGGTGGATTTCGTTATGACACAGGTCATGCGAATTACATATATATAAATGGGCAGGAAGTGGACAAATATTCTGTAAAGCTCGATTATTACACACTGCCAGGAGGGCAACGTTGCAATTCATTACGTCTAGCACTTTCGTAGCCGTCATGTCTATACCTGTCTCACGATAGGAGCGAAAAGCGTGCGCAAAGGATGAAAGACGAGGAGCTGAGACACACAGGCGCTGGCTTGAAACAATCAGCGCTCGTGTGCCGCAACCTCTTTTCTGTGCTCCTCTTGTGCGCCCTTAATTTCTATGATGTGTGACTAACATGCATAAACACTCACGTTTGTGAGCCAATAATCGCGTATCAGCCTGCGGGGATCACATGTAAAATCTGTACGTTTTCACGCACGTAAGAGACCATACGTATGAGTGTATCAGCCCCTAAATCACCTCATAAACTTATGTGCATTAAAGTGTGGACAGAACAAGCAGGATTCCACTGCTGCGAAAAGCAAAATACTGTGCATAGTGTAAAACTTGTTTATTTGTTGATTTATTTGTCGATATATTTATTTAGGTTTTTATGATGTCGGTGGCATTGTAACAAGGAAGGCTTTTGAGCTGCTGTGTAAAACTGCTGTGTATGTACGTGCGTTCAGTTACAACAAGTGACGTGTAATGCTATGTTGAAGACAATGCTAACAATATAACAGAGATAACATTAGGCATGCCTTTAGAGCCGTGATAAGCAACTTCCAGGAAACCCACCACTTAACAATCCACAACGTTCTCAAGATCACAACGTACCGTGGATAAAGACTAAAAACAGTTCATACTTTAGGCTAATGAACTTCAACTCGCTCGCACCAGACTAAAATAAAAAAAACACCTGGCCTTCGCGGTATATAGGTGCAGCACAGTCACAGCGAAAGCTAGAAGAGCGGCCTTTCAGAGCCTTTTCAAAACACTCATTAGGTAACTACTGCAAGCACACTTGCTTGGTACCCACTAGGGCAATAATAAAAAACTTTTGGGTAGTATGCCGGCATTGCCTATGCTATTTTTCTTCATTCTTCTGAGAAGCGCGGTATCCACTAAACAATTGCAAGGAATTTTGTACCAATTGTCCATGCAGTGGCTGACGACGATGAGGAAGTGGGTATGCCCCACAGTTAGTAGGGGAACAATAACGAGCTTTTGTGATGGTTTAGAGCATTGGACGGCCCACTCGTTAAGCTATTCGCATTGCGCGACGACTGGTTGTTCTTTCGCTGTTGTAAAACGCTTTATAACTTGCATTAACGCAATTGCTTTCCCGTCATCAAGTCTACGTAAGGCAAGCTTGACAACAAATCACAAGCACCGGTGTAGCTCAGGTTGTATGGGAAACATAGAAACTGAATACTAAGATAATTTACGCATGAAAGGTTTGTTGATAAGACAAAGAAGTATATCATGAATTATTTCAAAAGCGCAGAAAGGAGTGCGACGGAAAGATGGGAATTGTTTGAGCAAAGAATAAAAATGATGGCAATAGAGTGTGGTTGCCACATCCAGTATCAAGCTCGAAAACAGGAACACGAGCTACGGGCAGAGCTAAATGATTTGGTGAAAATTGAAGCAGAAAACCCAGGCTTATTTACACATCAACTGCAGGTTGTCAAAAACGAAACTGAATGTCTTGAAGAGGATAAATATAACGGCGCAATTATACGCGCAAGAGCTGAGAGATACCTCGTGGGTAAAGGCCCGACAAAGCGAGCCTTGTCAGATAAAAGGGCATACGCTGGAGCTCACGACATACCAGGGATAGAATTGAATGATAAAATATTGAGAGAACATAAAGATGTCACGAAAGCTTAGCTACTATCAAGACTTGTTTGCTTATCGCGAGCCAAAGAAGCCGGGTTTCGTAGTTGAATTCTTCATAGAAATGCTGAGGACACAAATTTATTGGACAAGTCTATTAGTGTAAGAAAAATTGAGAAAGCTATCGATGATCTTGGCATGGCAAATCGCCCGGTCTAGATGCCATTAATTCCGCCTTTTACAAGGCGTTCAAGGAGGATCTGGCCGCCACATTGCATGAGGTTTTTTCAGAGTCTTTAGATCGAGGAACTCTGCCTCCATCATTTATTCGTGTGCACATTGTGCTGATTTCTAGAGGAAAAGAGCAACATGTTTTACGCAAAGTGACAGAATACAGGTCAATCAAGCAAACAAACGTAAAATATAAGGTGTTTATGAAAGTTCTGGCTTGCCCCGCCACGGTGGTCTAGTGGCTAAGGTACTCGGCTGCTGACCCGCAGGTGGCGGGATCAAATCCCGGCTATGGTGCTGCATTTCCGATGGAGGCGCAAATGTTGTAGGCTCGTGTACTCAGATTGGGGTGCACGTTAAAGAACCCCAGGTGGTCAAAATTTCCGGAGTCCTCCACAACGGCGTCTCTCATAATCAGATGGTGGTTTGGGGACGTTAAACCCTACAAATCAATCAATCGAAAGTTCTGGCTAGGAGGTTGCAAGGAGTTATATACAAGTTGGCCGGGCCGCATCAGACTTGCGGCATCAAGCGTAGGAGCTTATTCATGAATATTCATGTCGTCAGGAGAATTTTGGAGTATTGTGACGCTGCACTACTGAAAGTAGCCATGTTACAAATTGATCTAGCCAAGGCTTTCGACATGGTTCTTCACAATATACTCTTCACGCTAGCTGACTACGTTGGTCTTGGTGTGATCATATGTAAAGGTATTATATTGGCATACGAAAGTTCAACCGCAAATTTAATTGTAAATGGCGAACTCTCACAGCGCATACAGGTACTTTCCTCGTTGCGCCAGGGGTGTCCTTTAAGGCCTTTGCTTTTTGCTCTATTTTTAGAGCTACTGTGTCGGAAAGTGATTCACCACGCAGGGATTAATGGTTTCAGGTTGCAGTCATGTGAAGTGCGTGTTTTAGCACACGCCGGCGATACTGCCCTTTTTGCTGTTGATAGAGAGAGTGTCACTGCGTTATTAAGAATCACTGAAAGGTTTTGTGACTCGAGTGGAAGCTTATTGAATGAAGAAAAAAGCATTGGTTTATGTCATGGTATTTGGGACCTCACGCCCAGTTCCTTTGGAAATGTTCAGTGTCTTAAGACACCTAGTCGTTACCTGGGTGTAACCACTGGACAGGTATCAAGACAATGAAGCGTTGTGGCAATAGAGGGCGGAAGAACTGCGAGCGACAGACGAAGGATGGGGCGGTCGTGATTTATCAATTTTCTCTCGGTCAGCGGTATGCAACGTGTTTCTGGCTGCTAAAATTATGTACCTTTTGCAAGTACTTAGTTGTACGCGTAAAAGCATTCATAAAGTCCACAGGAAATTCGTCACGTTCACCCGGAGCTCTACAAGGGAGCGAACATCTAGAACGAACTTGTTTCGGCATGTTAAGCAAGGAGGGCTGTCTTTGTGCCATCTGTTTCTTAACCAAGTAATATCACGTTTCCTGCTAATAAGAGACCAGAGAGACTATTTTTTATGTTCTTTATTTCAAACAATGCTGTTACACCACATGCCTGACTTCTTTGTACCTTCAGATGGGGGAGAACGACAAACCTTGTCACCGTTCTTGCGCGAAGTTGTTTTCTCAGTCGTTTCTTAAGAGCAAGGTTTTCGATAGATTACCTAACTAAAGTGAAAAGAAAGCACCTTATGAAAGACTTAATACAGAATTATTCTCCGGTGCCCCTTTACTGTTCAAAGTACGAAAAGTCATATGCACAAGATGTACTAAAGTGAGTAAAAAATATATGGATGCCACCCAATGTTCAAACTTCCTTTTTCAAACTTCATACGGGAACTTTGCCAGGGAAAACGTGGCTTGAAGAGAGAGTGATGTATGTATTATCGGGAAGCAGCTGTATTCTGTGTAACAAGCCTCAGAAAATTGAACATGTATTTATATATTGTAAGAATGCCATTTTCTTTTGGGTCATTTTACAGATGACTTTAAAAGAAGATTTGCATCTACTCCACATGGTATCTGTTTTTCGCCATGAGATAGTTCTATGCAACATTTGGACGTTATTTTCTTACTTGGTCTTCATTCGGTTTGGTGTAGTATGTTATCGTACAGACACTGTGATGTAAGAGTTCTATCTGTTCTTGAGTGTTTCGTGGAAGCTGTTATGAAAGTGCGAGGTGTACATAAGTTTACCGACTGTGTTGAAGATGTAATATTTTTGTTTGGTGTGTTATGACGCATGAAACGCATGAGATGTGTGATTGTCAGGTTAACTCGACTTGTAGTCAAGAAGGCAATAAAGAAAAAAGCCGGTGTAGCTCAGTGGTAGAATACTGGGCTAGCACCCAGCAGACCCGGGTTCGAGCTCACTGTGCCATTGGTGCTAGCTCATGCTCCCTAAGGCAAGTTTGACAACAAGTTACAAGCACCGGTGTAACTCAGTGGTAGAATATTGAGCTGGCACCCAGTGGACCCATGTTCAAGTCCCATTGTGTCATTGGTGCAAGGGTGCAAGGATGTTTTTTTTTCAATTTCGCGCGATGTGGTTACGGGCCCAGGCTGCGCGTGACCGGAAAAGTGATCGCATAATAGCTTTCGCTGTAAAACTCAAACAGTCATTGATGCATTTGGTTGAGACAACTCACAGGCGAAATCCTTTTTTTCCACGGTTGATTGTTTCGATTGGTGGGAGAGGAGTTGTTTAAGCGTATAGCATAGCCGAGTATGTCATCACGCCAGCAAAAGCATCTATCGCATTCTCCTGTATATAACAAGTCATAGTAATGTTGCGAGTAAGAAAAATGAGCGTGACGAGGAAGGAAAAGTGGAATGACGAAAGAAACGTGCAGCAAATATATGTACGGCATCACGCAGGAAAAATCAAGTGTAGTACAGCCACCTAAGGTGTGTGAGAGAGAGAGCGTTGCAGAGGTGAGGGCGGTGCGGCACAGGCTCAACACAAAGTCGGCGCCAGGCCCGGACGGGATAACCAACAAAGCGCTACGTAACTTGGACGATGAGTCGATAGAACAACTGACGGCTTACAAGAACGAGTGTTGGAATGCGGGTGCTATACCGAACTCGTGGAAAACGGCGCGCATAATTATGATCCCCAAACCGGGCAAACGAGTACAGATTGACAACCTTAGACCGATATCTCTGACGTCCTGCGTTACAGGTTTCTTTACAGAACGACAGAGAGGTCGGCCTGAGTGGTAGCTTGCTCTAGCCTGCTACTCTACACTGGGGGAGGAGAGAGGGGAGAAGAAAGACTAATGGATGACGATGATGAGATAGAGAGTTGGGTATATAGAATTCTTGCTAGCTGAGAAAATTTTAATAGCAGCGCATATAGTCCAGATGCTTCTAACAAGGCTATAACTGCTCTTATGACCACATATGCACTGTTGGTGTCTGGTCAAGGGCCCAAAACAGTCTCATCAGTTAATGACCTACTGCGATATAGTTCAGTAGAAAAAATCAGTGTTTGTCGTGAACGTGCGTATGCTGGGCAGTCACAAAATAGGTGCTCAAGTGTTTCTGGCACATCACAGTGTTCACAATTAGGACCGGTGTCACTGCAACCGATAATATGTGCGTAACGTCTCGTGTACGTCACACCAAGACAAATGTGGTGGACCGTACTTGCGAGTTGCCGTTTCAATTTAAGGTGCATGCGAACCTCATTTCTGGGTCCCATTTGTGAAGTCGCCGGTGTGGCTATTCCGGTTTGGTCCAGTGTTGAAGTATGTAGCTGCGCATCACGCAGCGAAGCAGGGCGTTCGTGTCAGCTCGTAAAAACGCAATGCGTACTTCAGGGGCAGTGCTTAAGGCATTTTCAGGTTCAGCGTCTGCCTCTTCGTTTCTCTTCACGCCGCAATGCGCAAAATCTACAGGAAAGGGATAAGATGGCTATTTGTTGAAGCAACCTAAGTAAGTTCTGCGATTTCTATTGACATGATGTAATACAGACCTTGCCTCATGATGCGATTGATGGTTTGCAAAGCGGATTTGGCATCACAGAAAATCGTCCAGGCTTGAGGTTGCTCTCCGAAAATAAGTTTTATTGCCTCCCGGATAGCGACAAGCCCTGTGGCAGTTGATGTAGTTTTATGGTCCACTTTGAAGCGTCGGGCGATATCCATGTCTGGGACGACAAAGGCTGCGGCGGAGGTGTTTAGTGTGGCGGAACCGTGGGGTACACGTGCAGAAAATCATCTTACGTTTTATAAATGTGATGTAGGGTCAGCTGTCTGAGGCCAACAGAAGAAACAAAGAAACGAGTGACTTCTTCGTAATTCCAGGTATCGTAGGACAAACAGGTGGTTCAGGCAGGACTCATGGAGGCACTGCAGGAACGTTCGGCGGATAAAACCTTGATGGCAGAATATTCCCGTGCTGCGATACCACTCTTGAGAAACTGCAGTCTGAGTGAGTGGCGGGTAATACTGATAGTGGGTGCTGTCTGTGTCGGCTCAGCAATCGAAGGTGAACTCTAAGTGGCTCGCAGAACATGTATACACCAATGGGACAAGCCCGAGCCTCTGCGATGGTCCCAAGCATCTTCGTAAGCATTGAGCTTGAGCAGTCTCTAGCGTCTTCACACCGCTAGGCCTCATATTGGAGAGCATCGGCGTGCTGTATTGTATGTATCCCACAAATAGAGTATTGTACCATTGAATTAGCGATGATTCTGATGGGCCCCATTTTGCTCCTGCCACGTGGCGAAAGAACGAGAGCAAAGGCGGGAAAATGAAATAAAAATGATTAGGAGTGACGTGAAGAGGAAAATTTAAAGTACGAGGGAGAGGGTGAACCATATCATGGCCATGTTTAATGAGTGAGGCATGGGGTAGGAAAGGAAAGCGATGATGAGGTGAGTGGAAAGAAGGAGAAGGCAGGTAAATATAGCACAGCCTTGTCTGTACAGTAGATCAAGTGAGGGTGAGGAGGAAGGATATTCACTTGTGGAGTGAAAAGGTAGAGATGAGAGCTTCATAATGCCCATTGTGTGTTTAGAAAAAGTGTTTAACGAATTAGAGTAATTGGTACTTTACTAAGGGAGAGCAGAAGCCGTCCCTTACGAAACCATTGCGTCTATCAGCGGCAGGATATTCTCAATTAAACATATAACTCGCAAGCACCGATTCGCTGTAACATTGCCTGAATATCAGGCCACAGTCAAAGTGAATTCAAACATCGCTCCTGTTCACATAAATAAATTCACACTTTTGAGACGTCACAGCTTAGCAGTGAGGTTATTTTTTGGCGCCAATATATGTCGCCGATTAATACTTACATACACTCCATAAAGCTTTTTATGAACTGCAGAATTTAGCGTGCGCTTTTGAAGCCGTATTCGCCAATGCAGATGCTAGCGGCAACACGTGCGCCCCAACATACCAGCGTTCGCTTTCTTGTGCAAAGAAAAAAACAAAAAATGCAACACCCGCATGTGCTGCTGTTACAATTCAACGACTGAGGCTGGGAGCGCAGCACAGACCAAAGTTTTGCGCTGTTTTTTTTTGCCGCTCCTCGGTAGCATTAATAATTCCCACTGATTTGAGTGACAAGAGGCCTCCAACAGCTGGCTTAAAGAAACGAAGCTTGACGCTAACGAGCAACATACCAGAATCACTGATTAGGTGTAACCTTCCCAAGGAATACTACAATTGAGGTACGTTTTACGTTATCTGGCTTATTAATAGTAATTGCTGGCGTTTCATGTTCTAATCCATGCATATGTATTTATGAGAAACTTATTAGTGGAGGGCTCTTAAAAGTTTGACCATCTGGGGTTCTTAATATGTGCTTGAATCGAATCAAATAGGCTTTTAGCATTACGCCTCTATGAAACAGCCGTCGCCAACAGGATTATATCCCGCAACCTTAGAGTCAGTATTCGAACGCTAGAACCACCAGACCAGTTTTGTGGTTTACTCTACAGCCATGGTGCTGGCGCATCATTATCATTTCGTTTGGAAGATTATGAGCTCTGTTTATTGGACCTTATAAGTACTTTCCTTGTGTCGTATGTTAGTACACTGTCGACTGGTTCAGGTACCTTTAAGCAATCTGTTTTCAAAAATATTGTCGCAAATTGACTGTAAGGGTTTCAGCTGTCAGAATGTAAATCAATGTGTTCCTCAGAAATCGATCCTTGGCCCATTGCTTTTCTTGTGATTTATTAATGATCTATCTAATACTTTGAATACTGCAGACTGTATCTTGTATGCAGATGACACGACCATTTTCACTTGCACTAATAACACCGATGACCTCCAACGAAAAATTTATGTTGATTACGAAATTTAAGTTCATGGTGTCAAAAGAACATGTAAAGATTAATCCATCCGAAACAGTTTTTAGGGCCTTCTATTCCTTACCGACCGTATTTTCAAAATATATATTTGTCTGTTTGGACGATAACCTAATGCCAATATCTGATCGCACAAAGTTTCTTAGGGTAATCTTAGACAGGAATATGAAGCTCAATCTTCATGCGCAATCACTCATTTGCAACATAACCTACGGAATACGTGCCATAATCAAAACTTGTACATATTTTTCAGCCACATATTATTCATTCCCTTTATCACGCACAATATTCACAGCCATATATCTTATTGCATCAGCCAGGGACAACACATATTTCACCCCACCTCAACGAACTTCAACGCATAAATAATCAAGCACATTGATGACATTCAGTCATTTCTCAACCAATGCAATGCCACTTTATCAAAATTGAAATATCTACCCTCCTCATAAACTATACCAGCTGAAGTTATCTATTGTTAAGTATCAGCTTTTCCGCGGTATTCATGACATTATTGTAAATAACCTCGTAAATAATAATGTTACTAGTTTTTCTGAGCTGCATAATCGCCTTCTGCCTAAGATTCGCACCGGCAGTGGCAAGTTCACCTCCACGTTTATGGGAATCAAGCTATAGAAGTCCCTTCCTTACATCATTAAGTAATCAAGCGCGGAACATGCATTCAAAATCCAACAAATACTTTTGAAAAAACTGTCTTCATCCTAGCAATTGCTTTTTGTTTGGGACATGTTTATATTGCTTTTTTCTGTGTTGTATTGTAACTTCTGATTCTTTTTAGTGGTACATTTCTCTTATGTTTGTTGAACATATAAGTATTCTGATTTTGTATTTATTTTAACACTGTTCATTTCCTTCTTTCTCACCAAAGATACTGTAACCACTGAATGATGTATACCTTCCTTTTTCATTCACATCTTTTGTGCCCCCCCCGCCCCTCAGCAGTTTTTAGCTTAGGGATCCTTGAGTATTACCAATCTTTTAACACACGTTTTTGTAGAGTAATATTGTCGATATTGAACAAACTTTGAACTTGAACTTTGAATAAGAATGGTTAGCCCCCACTAAAGTGTATGGTATGTCATTCCAATAATTTCATGTGTTTCTTGCGTAATCCATATCTGTATATTTCCCTCCCCAAGTTTTCCATGTATTTCTTGTAAGAACCTTACGGAACATATGGAATTGTTGGAATGACTTACAGAACGTGACAGTGAACGAAAAAGGCTTTAACTAATCAGTAGTTCTTCAGCAAAGCATGTCACTGCAGCCAGTGTTCCGACTAATAAAATTGTCTCCGTCAGGCCAACAAATTTTAAAGCCAAGTTTTCTGGTCTAAATATTGGACCCAAAAATGTCCTTCACCGAAATATCTCATCACAAAGTAGAATAGACTGCCTTTTTAAATGACTTCATATATATCCAGACTATCTACCACATATTTCCTACATGGTGTGCTCGGGTAATGCGTACAGTTCAAGAGGTGTTTACAGGCGCCAGAAAGGCCGTATATACTATCATCTTAGAAAGCCTACAAACTTCTGTTCGCATATTTCGAAGTGACTCCTAATGCTAAATTAGCGTTTACATAATTGTCATCCACAAGGCCCTTGCCTTCTTGTGCGGCAAACCCTACTTTTATTGTAGTTTACAAATACCACCTCGCGCCTCTAGAAACACACGTGAAAACCGACAGATGAAAACACAATGTTGATACACAAGTTTTCGGCAAAAAGTTGGGCGCAATACAAAACACAGACTAGGGAAGAGAGCGATGACACAGGCGCACAGTCACAGGTGGAAGTTTCATGACATTCATACTGTTTTTTTTTTGTCAAACGGGTATAGTCACTCAGGTTTTTTTTGTTTTTGTTATGTCCGGTGTTGTCGTCGGCCCATAGACGTACGCGTTGGTCGCGGTAGTCCAAAAAGCTCAGACAAGCCTCGAACATGAGTATATCACCGGCGGGGGTGGTTCATCTATTGTGGTGTCTAGCGGCAGGCGGCTTAGTGTGTCCGGCGTTCTGGTGTTCCTTTCCCGTGCGATGTACGAGTTCGTAATCGTACGCCGACATCTTGATGCACCATCGTGTTATTCGCGGCGACAATGTCTGTGGCATTTGCTTCTGGGGACCCATAATACCCAATAAGGGCCGGTGATTTGTTATGAAAGTCACTTTCCTGCCTCCGGTAATGTACTGCCGAAAGTGATCTGCTGCTGCGTAGACGATGGCAAGTCCCTCTTTATCTAGCTGGGAAATAATCCTCTCTGTCTCTGATAGGGGGGCGCGAAGCAAAAGCGATCGGGGCTTCCCATCCCTGTCGTCAGCTTGGAGAGGACTGCTCCCACTCCGTATGGTGAATGCGTCAAAGGCTAGCAGTAGGGGTCTCCTTTCGTCGTAGTGTCGCAGAACAGTAGACTTGCGAAGTAGTTGCTTAAGGGCAACAAATGACTCTTGGTGGCGTGGCGACCAAGTCCATGGGACTTCTTTCTGCAGGAGCTGAATATAGATCGTTGGCCACTGTAGCTCGATGTTCTAAGAAACCGGTCGTAGAACGTCAATAGCTAGCCCCAAAAACGACTGCAGTTCTTGCTTGTTAGTAGGCCGCTCGTGCTTCGGTGATTGCACGCACTTTGTCTTCAGTGGGATGGATACCCTGCGCGTCAATTTGATGTCCAAGAAACTTCACTTCAGGCACCGCAAAAACACATTTTTCTTTACTGATGCCAAATTAGCATTTGCTAGCCTTTCCAAATTGAGCTCCAAGCGTTCTGTGTGCTCTTCATTGGAGGCGCCACCGACAATAATATCGTCCAAGTAGACGCAAACAGCTGGGATCCCGCTAAGTGTAGACTCCATAAATTTCTGGAAGATTGCTGGCACTGCAGATATTCCGAATGGTAGCCTTTTAACTTTGTAAAGACCCTTAATAGTGTTTATTGTGAGCAGTTCAGACGTTGATTCGCTCACCTTCAGCTGCTGTAGGCTTGTGTCAAGTCCAAGGTGCTGAAGATTTTTCCACCACGAAGCGTGCTAAAAACCTCTTCCGGTGTCGGCAGTGGGTAGGAAGATGCTTTGTGTCGCCAGGTTGACAGTGCTCCGGTAGTCTCCGCAGAGGCGTAGGGTACCGTTCTTCTTTCGGACGACAACGAGTGGTGTCGCCCATTCCGAATGTTGCGTCGGTTCGATGATTCCTTGTTCCTGCAGTCGGTCAAGCTCATTCTCGACTGACGTTCGTAGGGCGAAAGGCACCGACCTAGCTTTCGAAAATTTCGGCGTCGCATCCTCCCCCGCTCCAGTGTGACTGGAGGTCCGTTGTTCCCTGGTATTTCTTCGGAGAAAACCGCTTTGTACTTATCTTGAAGCTGCTCCACTGACGGATAACTGGGTGTGTGGTGAACACCGCCAATGACCACTCCAAGGGGGGTGAACGACCACATTTCGTCCTAAAAAGCTTGATCCAGAACCGTGGACGACTAGCAAGGGGAGCTGATGGGTCTGCCCGTTGTAGTACACGTCTACGTTGGCACAGCCCAGCAGTGGAAGGGAATGTCCGGACTACAATCTCAGCTGCGTGTCGTCTTGCTGGAGAGCTGGCGCGTTCTCACGCCAAGTAGCGCGAAAAGTATCCTCGCTGATGAGCGTACATGCTGCTCCGGAATCCACCTCAAACCTGATATGGCGCTGGTGTACCATAATTTCAGTTGTAATCTTCGGTCTCGTTTCGAGGTTCACAACGGCGTTTAAGTCATATAGTGCCGATGACGTTAGTGCTGTTCGGCTTGTATCTTGCGTCTGGCCCTCCTGTGCGTCGACATTGTTGTTCCGTTGCACTGAAGTCTTCGGTCCGAGCTGTTTGCGCTTCGAGATGCATGCCCTTTCAATGTGTCCCAGTTTTGGCAAAAATTGCAGGTCGCTGTCTTGTATCGACATACCTGGGGATCGTGCATGTCGTCGCATCGCCAACAGCGCTGTGTCTTTCTGCTTGATTTCGCCTTAGACGTGGAATGACCTGACTGCTGACTGGTGTGATGCACCGGCTCGACGTTCCGTCGAATATCCCTCTGCTGGTGACTGGCGCTCTCCGCTCGTTGGGCGATGTCGTAGGCTTTGGAGAAGGTGAGACCCGTCTCCGCGAACAGGCATTGTTGTAGGCCTGCGTCACGCAGTCCGCACACAAGACGGTCACGCAACATAACGTCCAAAGGGAGCATAGTGGTGTTAGCAGTGTGGGCAGTCGATCCTCCCTCCTGCGCAGTAGCTGCAGCTGTCGCGGTCAACGTCCCGAAATTGCAGTCAGCAGCGAGCTTTTTGAGAGCCGCTACGTATTCGGCCACTTTTCCGCCTTCCAGTTGGTCTCGCCGTTGGAAGCGGGCTCGACAGTAGACCTCCGATGGCCTTGGGTCATAGTGCTCTTGTAGCGCTGCTACGATGTCGTCGTAGTCAACGGCTGCTGGAGTGCGTGGCTGAATCAGGGCACAGACTGTGTCGTATGTCTGCTCTCCACGGAGCGTTAGCAGGTTGGCCCTCTTCATTGCTGCATCAGTGATGTTTTAGCCTCGAAGTAAAATTGCAGGCGTCCAAACCACGATGACCATGATGAGCCGTTGAATTCAGGTAGCCGATTTGGGAGAGCCCGTGCGTAGCCATAGCTTGTAGCTTGTCTATATCGTTGCGTAGCGTTGGTCCAAATCCCATCCTCGTCGCCACTGTTAGGCCGCCGCCTCCATCCGAATAGGAATAACTTTTGTTTTTAACCGTTCGAACGCTGTCTGAGCTTTTGGACTACCGCGACAACGCGTACGTCTATATGGCTGACGACAACACCGGACATAACAGTTTTTTTACGT